>PDGT01000006.1:7432490-7447705 GCA_003671415.1 Megathymus violae
TATATATATACACATATATATATATACAGATATATATATATATATATACAGATGTTTTTGAAATAAAATTCCACCAGGTTTCCATACAATTTTTTTACGCCATGATGGGTCAAAGATCATGTTGTATTTTCTATAATTAAATTTTTGCCTAAATTAATAAATTAAAACATGCTTAATTCTTATCTGACTAATAATTTGAACTAAAAAAAACTTTTAAAATAACGACGAAATATATTTTACTATATGCATTAAATTAAATAAACTTAAAATGGTAAAAAAAAAAAACATTAAAATTTCCAATATCGGTATTAAGGGTACCAGGATTTAAAAATAAACCCTAAAAAATTCATAACTTCAAAACTATAAGGCCTACCTCGATAAAATTTTGTATTTGAAATAGACAGAGACCCCCACTATCACCCACATCCCGTTGGTCCATTACTTACGGGACACCCTGTATATTATATTCGTATAATCCATTTTACTAACAAGTTTTATGTATGTACAGCACTGTTACAATTTAATTTTATTTCATATTTCAGATATCACGTGGGCCGTTATGAATATACGATGATTGTGAAAATGTGGACAGAAAATAGATTATTTAATCAATGAGTTTGAAAATAAGTCTCCCATTCAATTACCTTTCCTATTCCTGCGCTTACTTGTAATTTTCTGACATAATGAGAGTAAGTATATGAATTTCATTTGGGATTTTGAAGAATCAACGATTCTTACGATGAAGGAAACATCTAGAGGAAACCTAACTTATCAAAGATGTGTGGTGTTTACAAGGCCGTCACATGAGACCAGGAGTGGGTCGACTATGAGTTGCCTGCTGTTATTTGATTTAACATTCGATGAAAAACCAAATCCCGCGCGTCTGTGTGACAAACTTGAAATTTGGTACTCATAATGAATTCAATGGCTCAATTCTCGTGAATTTGACGGGTTTGGAGTTCAGTTGGAAGTGACCTTACCTGCCGATCGTGGGGTTCGATGCCCGGACGGGCATTTACGTGACAAATGTTTGTTTGTTCTCGAGTCATGCGTGTTTGTGAGGTTATATTAGAAGTACGATCTTGAAACTTCACCGGTTTTTATATGTTAATCGTTGTTTAACACATCGTTGTGTAACACGAGCCCCTTCACTTCAGCTCAATATTGAAAGTATTTTTTTAAATGTAAAATAAATTAAAACTAATATGGCTCCGGCCGTAATTTACGACATTCTGTAACATTCTCCGTGCACCCTTCTTCATAATTTACTTTACTTTACATATCTAATTAATGAGTTAACATTAACCTCAATTATTTATAAAAAAAAATACTGATTCAAGAATATGTTCAACTTTTAATAAGAATAATTTTATTTTAACTATTGAAAAATAACAGACCCTTGCGGTTTTCAATCCTTAGTGTACGTAAAATTAAGAAACATAGACGGATGTTTCCTGTTCGAAGCACTTATAACAAGAGACTAAGATTTTGCAATGTACGGGACATCTGATGTCTAAACTGGCTTATGATATGGAACACAAGACCTCCTTATCAAATTTTGTATTATTACCAAATTAAGTCATAAGTTTTGTATAGTGTGTGTGTGTGTGTGTGTGTGTGTCTGTGCGTGCGTGCGTGTGGGTTTGTAGTGTATGAGAATGAGTGTATTTATATAATTAGAAGCGGCCCGCCCCTAGTAATGTCGAGTTAAACAATTGTAAACATACACGATATAAAGACTATTTCCAACCAGAATAATTTACCTTTCAAATGGTAAAAGATATTTTTCAAATAAGTACCGTGGTTCCAAAAATTACATTCCTTATATACACAAATTAACAAAATTCGCACTCTCTCTTCATAATATTAGTACAAGCTACAGACTACGTGTAAGTATAATGGAAACGTTTTTGTACAAGAGCTGTTTGGATTATATGACACTAGTGGCCCGCCCCGGCTTCACACGACTGTACTTTACGAACTTTACTGTACTGTACTTTGTTACGAAGCCTCTCGAAGGATAGCCGAGAAGTGAAAGTCGACAGGCTTACGAAGTTTCTGGAAGGGTGGCCGACCCAGAACAATGGAGGTAATAAAAGTTAAACCCAGGTAGTAATAAAAACTACCTGGGACACTTCAGGCCAATCGCCTTTATGCTTTAGGCAAAACGGATGAGATTGGCATATGTACATTGCCGAAAGGTTATTTACCTGGCCCGCTATTGTTATGTCGATTTCCGGTAACTGTTGCTGTTATTGACTTCCACGAAGGCCGTGGAAGGATCTGGAAGCCCGAAAATCGATACAAATAGCGGCAGGGTCGGCCACGGGGCATTCGGTTCCCGGATACGAAGTGAAGAGTTCTCTCTCCCTACGAAGCAAATACCTGCGATCTACGAGTGTAACTGCGTTTGTGAATTGTGTGTGAAGTAAAATAAAGTCTCTGCGGAACTATTGTGGCATTTTTTCGAGCCTAAGGATCCTGACACGTAACAATATCAATAGTTTCCGCAACGTATGGATGAAAGAATTTTTTAAGCAAATTTTACCTTAAATAGCAAGGATCCCTTATTTTTTCTAGTAATAAATATGGCTTATGTTACTTAGGGATAATGTAGCATTTTAATGGTGTAAAATTTTTAAAATAGATTCCGTAGTTTTTGAGTTTATTCGTTACAAACATACAAAAATACAAAGCTTTCTTCTTTATAATATTAGTATAGATTATAACGAGTGTCTTTGCTTCTATGGTTGCCTGGTAAAAAACGAACAAGATCCGGAAGAGCTATTTTTTTTAAATGTCATTAATAAATATTTTTAGTAGAACTAAAATATTTTTATTATCTTTGTTTCAAAATTAGGTGACAGACAAACGATCTCGTTATTTACTACCTTGGAAGTAAGCCGAAAGCGATCTATCGAATTCTGTAATTTCGAGCACGTTCGGGAGGCGGTGGTTGACCGTCGGTGGCAAAAATTTCTTCAGTGCTGCTGTCCATACGAGCTGGAGCGAATAGAACGTGTTCTACTGCGGCGTACGGCAGGTCTCCTCAAATACGAGACGAGCCTGGAACCTGCGTGCTCCAGGGACCCGAATTTGAGTTGAAGATACCGTACGCTTCATCTGTAATGATTGCTTTCATATATAGACAAGTTCTATCAAACTTGAAATTTGCAACGAAAGCTCAAAAATCACACAATAACTACCCTGTCATAGGGTGATTACTTTTGCTCCCTTGAGAGGATTAAGTTGAAGTAGAAAGGATACTCCTAACTTGCCAAACGGCCACAACCAAGACAAAACTAATCCAATTACAAGAATAACAATTCTCAATCTACCATTTTTCCCTCATTACTAACAGGCCCGAGGTAGATGAATAAACGCTTAAAAGAAACAGCGTATATTACATTCGAAATATCAACTTCAAACGAAACCACCAATAGGTATAATATTGCCAGACATTGACGTGCCTTCGCGCGCCAATCAAAACACAATGGCTGACACGACAGCTCGTGTTCCGGAAACGTACGAGACAGGTGGGCGAAAGGGGGACAGGAAGAAAAGGGGGAGAGAAGTGGGGGGAGGGTTCGAAGGCATAGTTCCCGGTGATCCTTATTACGGATTCCCCGTTGAAGTCGTGTCAATGCGGGAAGAGACAAATCAACAACATTTCAGCGATTGGTTTTGTGTAGTAGATTGTCTATTTAATTTCGAAGTTAGGATGTTACCGTTAAGTATCTCCTAATAATTTTTTTATGTAACGGGTACTCACGTTACGTACCCATGCAACTGGGTCGAAATATTGGCAATATATAAAATGTATCGTGCGGACCCGTTACATAATAAAATGTATAAATTCCGCGATGACATTAGTTTAAAATCATAAGGCTTCCTATTGTATGCAAGTAAGGGAAACAAATTTGCTTTTTAATAATTCATAATCTTAGTACAAAGATTAGTTTTCAAATTTTATTAGAAACGTCGCTTTATTGTTCCGATTCTATAATACGATATTGGAAATTAAAAGATAATTATTATCCAACTTTTTACAATTAACATAATAAAACAGGTGTAGATATATATACGAGATCTAATTCTTATTGCAAAAGGGCACACGCGGATGTCAAAACTACAAATATCACAACTGTATAATAAGAATAATCACAACAATATGATTTTAAACTCGATCGATCACCCGGCAAGATTTTAACTTTCAAGAGCATATCTGAATATAGAAACTGCACAGTGACATAATACATGGCAAGGTACCTCGTTACAAACTCAATAAGTGTTTTTAAGTGAAAACGTTCATGGATATAATCATTCATCGTTACCATCAGTACAATCCATATTATCTCACTCCTGGGCTTGGATTTCATACTTCAATTAACTTTGAGAAAATTTTGGAGAACTCTCAAGTATGCATAGTTCCTCGCGATGTTGTCCTTTATCGATAATTGTGTATCGATGTAAGTGATAATTAATTTCTATACGCACTTAATCTGAAAATTTTGTAGGATTCGAATTTGCGGGAGGCATACGTTCAAACCATTAAGTGCCCACTGTTGGTCAATAAATATTAAAAACTAAAATATTAATATTATCCACCAATAGCTAATGTAAAGTTCCTCACTACCTATGGGAAATTAAATAACTATTCAAATTATTCACGCAAACAACTTCTCAATTCATTATAAAATATGAAGAAGCGTTTGTTTGTCAAACAGTGAAGCAATATTCTATTAAATTAGAAGCACAAAAGAGCATCGTAATTGAATTACAGAGTGGGCAGAAAATGAAAGTAAACAAAGCCGTATCCTCAAGAGAGCGAAGCGTGGGAGACGGTCAGAAATACACTGTAGAAGCATTTATCGAGAAATACACCGAAACATAGAAACGGCACGTCCAAACGTTACATACGGCAGCGCTTGCGAATATGAACACAAGCAAGTTAATACTGTAAGAATCGTATAAGTTTTGACATTAAATCGACCTCGTCACATATGTACAATCCGGAAGGTAACATGGAACAGTTAATGTAGGTGGTGTAACTTTTGTTTTTACTTGTGAATCATTGCATTGGACAACAATGAATGGCAGTAAGAATGTCCGATGTGAATATATTTAAACTTTGATAAATGGATAAGGCTGAGACAATATAAATTTACCATAATGCTACTACTACCTACTTTATACAATTGTAGTTTCTGTCTGTCTGTACATTTCTTTTTTTTGTGAAATTCCATGGTAAAAATTCATGATAAATATCAATTTGACAATTCTTGTCCGTTGTTGGTCTGTCTGTCTGTACGTTCTGTTATCATTCAAGAACGGCTTGACCGATACGATAATTATTTGTTCAACCCGAACGAATTGGCAGGGAGCCGCTAGTAATATATTAGTAGAAAACAATGACTCTTTTTACACAGAAAATTATTAATGAGACATCGTATAAAATGTGGTTTCAACATAGCTGAAAGCGATCTCCTGTATGCAAACTTTAGATAGACCTAGTATCGAAAAAAAAAGGTATTTAATCTGTATGATTTAGGTATTCAAATGCTTAGCCATATAATTTCAAACAAGCTTTATTCATGTACGTATTTAAAGAGAATTTTAAAATATTAATGGGACGTATTTCTATCATTTAAATAAAAAACATGGAAATTACTTATTTAATTTACTACAATACGTAATTATCGTGTCGTCCATTGTAATTGCGTAATATAATAACACCTCTATCTTCATGAAAATGCGTAGCGCGTACAAACACGTCCGCACCTTGAGGAACACGACCGAATAATGAACATCGGCTGGTTTATGGCGATACGAAGCTTATATCCCGATTACACGGTTCACTTTCAATTAGCGCCTTTCAATAAGTGTGACCCAATTGAATCGTGTAAATCTAACAATGACTCATTCAACTTCAAGAGACAACCGAGCTGATTGAACATTTTCGATCGTGCCGTTCATCAAACTTAGCTGTTAACGAGAAATTTGTAAACCAAAGTAACATCGGAGCAATCAATGAAATGATGGTGAATGCATTATTGCACGAATGACGTGAGAATAATATATCATACAAGGTTTAAAACGGACATAAAAAAACAAACAATTTGTATCAGGCAAACGATATACTTTGATTGAGACGGGAGATGGGAGACGACCCATTATCTCAGTTAGTAGTGGCCCTGCCTGCTGAGCGTGTGGTTCCGGGTTCCATTCCCGGTTGAGGCAAACAGTGCGGGGGTGTGAGTGTTTAAAATAAATAACAAACACTTGAAAATATTTGAAAATAAATGAAAGCAACATATTAAAACAAATTCTAGGCCCGTCCCATTTTGCATACTCCGCCATTCTTAAATTTCAAATAAATACAATAACACTTGATCCTCAACATGTAACCCTCGATCATTACTACAATAAAATATAAAACGTAATCATTTTATTGTGATCCACCGCACAAAACTTTTATTCATTACTTCGTTATGTAATGTTTTAATTCTTATTTAACAACTGTTGCTCACAAACCGGGTGTTTGACATTGCAAAATCTTCTAATAAAGTGTGTTGTAATTTTTTTACGAAATGATATGTTTTTAAACAGAAATCTATGTATGAGAGTATTTAATGTCTCATTTCAAAAGAAATGTGATATTTTGAAGAATTGTACCAAATTCAAACAACATAAGTGTACGCCCTCACGTCACGCTCCGGAGTAAGGTACGGGTCTAAATAATGAGGCCTTTGAAGCTACACCGGAAACATAGCACGTTGTCGTGACGTCACATCGGATGGCGCGCGCGCCTGTTGCAAAGGGCGTATCTGGCGAACGAAACGTGACAGGTGACGACACCGGTACACACCGGAGTTTAATACCACAGATGTGTTATAGAGAAAAAAAACGTATCGCATTTGTTTACAAACAATGACGTGACGTGAACAACACGTGACATTTTAGTGAGACAAAATGCCGTCGAACGAATTGTTGACGTTGACATTGACAAGGTTGATACGATCAGACAGATAAGTTCTATCTCAAATTAAACAGATATACTTCTAAAATGTCACAGACGAAATTTTTTTATGTATGAAGGAGCGTGTTTAGTGTGAAAAAAAAATATTTTGATAAATCGCATCCTCTCATGTTAATAAAATAATAACCCAAACCTACTGGTCCAAAATGTGGCTCCGGTCTCCCCAACATGTAAGCGGTTTTGGTCTATTAAGGAGTTGATCTTATTGAATATAACATAAGCATAAACTTTTACTAATTTATTGTAACTAGCGTTCATTATTTCGCGAAATAATTTTTTGACTGTTACCTTAACAATAATTAACGTTTTGTTTTCAAATGTTTTTTTATTGATAACACCAAAGCTTGGTCAATCACCGAAAAAAAAAAGAAAATCAGTTAACAAACAGAAGAGGAAAAGAAACGGAACTGTTTTTTCTTTGCCTATTTATATAAATACTTATATAAAATATATCTACACTAATATCATTAAGAAACAGTGCTAATTTTGTTAGCTTGTGTATATGCGGAGGGTAATATCAGACACCTGTTTGAAAAATTCGTTCAGCGTTTCAAAAGTGCATTATTCCGGATGGACATAGGTCATAATCATGTAACATACAAATTAGCTAGAGTTATGATGATATTCACTTTTTCCATACTATTCAGAGCTTAGTATGGATTACACGTACGGAATATCTACTCTGACAGCTAAATTGTTAAACCCGAACGAAAGACGGGGCGGGCCGAGACTCTTATTATAAAATCGGATGAAAAATATAAATGAATCTAACATGAGACTGAGCCTAAAATGAGTCCAACATGTTTGTCTGCTATTTCTTAGGAAATGACATAACAGTGTGAGTTTAGTCGTAGCAAGCATGCTAAGCCTTGTTTTTATTTCATATCAAAACGATTCAACTGTTTACACCATATATGTATCTATCACATATGATAAACTCATAAAAGTATCGTAAAATTCCCGTTTAAAATACTAGAATTTCAGCACATGAAACAGCTTTCAAATTAAATGAATATGAAAGAGCCGTAATTCTACTTATAACATCAGACGTCGGATCGCCGACTAGGTAATGACTTTTAAATGGATTGCCGCTCACGCGTGTAACATGTGAAATTAATGAACGTGTGATGTTGTGCTAGGAAATGTTTATATTTAATAAGAGACAATTATGGAAACCATTGAATGGTTAGCTGCTAATTGTTTTTATTAGTATCCGTTATCACACTCAACTAGAAGTTGATCAATGCATTAAAGAATGATCTTTCCTTAAGAAAAGGATGTAAAAATAAAACTAACCCAACTTATGCGACCGATTTTGATGCTGTACCGTTTTTAAGTATTCCAACAAACGATTTAATAGCTGGAGGCTGAAAATGAAAGCGTAACCACCGCTCTTTTTTACGAAAATATCTAAAGAAATTCGTAGATCATTAGTTACTAACTAACTCTCAAAAACATATATTTAATCACGAGAGGCAATTTGGTTACAATCGTATTATAAATGCTAGGATTTTATGTGTTACGCGTGGTGTGAACTTCCGTCCCGAGGACAAAAGTTCTTCTATCACACAAAATAAATGTTTGGAACGGCCTGGAATCCTCCCTGAATGATCCCTCGCTCGGCAGGCAGTCATTATCAACTGGAACATAGGAATGACAAAGATACAATTGATACAGAAGAAACATGAGTGGCTGAAGTAAAGTAACTCGGTTAAAAGTAACATGATTCAAATAAAACTTAGAGATTTATAAATGACCAAAAAACCGATAGGAAAATTTTTTCGTCTTTTTATCGAAAAATTTTCACATTCAAAACAAAAAATTCTTTTTGAGTTAGTCATACCAACATGAAGAGATAAAACAAATTCTTAAACCAAAGGTAATAACAAAATACGCGTGTAAGACAACATTACAATAACTCGACAACATCGTAGAACATATAAAATTTTTACCATTACATATTCTAAAGGCGGTGACAGTAGCAATCAATCAAAGGTAACAAATGATCGCGCTAGTTGAAAGGTAGTCAGGAGTTTTACAGTTATTAAACAGTGTACATTTAGAGGAAAAAGAAAATGGATACACGGCGACATAGTGGATATAAAAGAGTATGAATATGAAGCATTTTACGGTATTCATTTATCCGTTGAAAGGGGACAACGGGAAAAAGAAAGAACAATTATTTCTCAATATTGAAACAATATTTATATATCAGTATCTATGACGGACCTAATGAGTATCAATGACATACGTTAGGAGTAAAGTAAAAAATTCTGATATAATATTGTAATGAAAAATATATTAATGTTTTTGAAGCTATATCATAAGTTAATGATTTCGTCGTGTTCATGTAGAGAAATACAAATATTATTTTAATACGTAGATATATGTAATTAAAGTAAACATAAATATAATTAAAGTGTAGGTATTTAATATAGTTTTTACAAATAGTTTTTAAATAAATTTCCTTTACCCATAATTAAGCATCGAAGAGGGTATTTTTAAGTTGTAAGATTGATATACATCGAGTTTTATATTTATTTTACGTATACTACACGAGAGATTTTATATAACCTGAGGAGGTCTCACAGTTCGTTCCTGAGTGAATATGATATAGCCGGATGATAAAACTGATTGCTTTTCCAATCACAAATATATTTCGGAAACCACTGGGCTTCAATCGCGACACGAATTATTACGCGGCTCAAACATTCGGGCCATAATTGGATGATTACTCTTGGGGTCAATTTAATATGAGCGGTGTAAGCTACGATACACCAATACGTCACGCTGACTAGCAATTTGACGATGACCCTTCAAATTACTGAAACATAATCTGCTATCAGTATATCAGTTCGTAATGAATGAATTGACTGTTAAAATATTTAATGATCTTTTAGGAATATGTTTAATCAGCATTGACATATACTGATCGGTTTAAATACCAGTAATAAATATTAAGTCTGTTAGTAATAGACATGCATCGATTACTATGGGATTCGAAACCCCAATGCAGTCTTAATCAAAGAGTATCTTATTAATAAACTAGCACAACTTGTGTATGACAACATGTATTTTACGTTTCATTGTTTCCAGTTCATCGTTCACTAGTAATTAAAAGGATATAATAATTATGTTAAATGATCTGGCAATTATAATTAAAATTCTCTTTGTTTTAGTTAAATCTCACTGGAGGTTCTAAAGTGAGGTAACTCTAACGAGCCTTTATTAATGCATTTAAAATGAGATAATTTCTACTAGTACCACTGACATATATTTTTCATGTCCGGTCTATATTATCTCAAAGATAGTAGTGTGCTTTTCTTCAAGGCTATCCTATCTATCTTACCTATAAGGCTATCTTGAAATTGGTAAAAATAATTATAAATATTTAAGAACAGCAAAAAGATCTTTTTGTGCACCAAGTTTCCTCAAGATATTTTTCTGATCCAATAAATGAATAACAAATCACAATATTTGATCTAATTACACTCAAACCAAAAGTCTGTAAACGCGTGAACTTGAAATGCTCAAACCAAAGACATTTTCAGTTATAATGTCTTACCTGGAAAAGCTTGTTCTAATCAACACAACATAATACAAGATCTCAAAATCCCAAAGGCTCATACATAGTGCCATTTTGCTAATTGGATACTACTAATTAGTATACCGAGATCCCTTTTTACACCCTGGAAACGGGTACACCAAAGAGAGCTTTACACGTAGGAGGCAAAATCAATATGTAGTGAAAACCATCTTCGCTTTTTATGGGTCATCGGGCAAGTGTCAGCAGAATAGCTGCTGCGGAACAAAAATATATTTTATGGATCGGTTCATAACACTTTTTCACTATTTAAAAATTCATAAGTTTCAGAAAGTGACATAAAAGTAAAATTATTTCACTGTCATACTATAAAACGAAAGGAAACGAAAACTATATATTTAAAAATTGATAATTTTGTTATTGATATAACAGCATTGTTATAAATTTATAGTCATGTGTCATTTATAAAGTCACAACTATTACTATTTCAGAATCGTTTATTACTGTTTCTTCTTGATTGTCTTCTTCCTTGTCCCTCATCACTTTATAATACTCCTATCCACTTAATGGTGTCTTAATTCCTGATTTTCAATTTAAATAAACCCACTAGCACATATATCTAGGAACAATAAATATAACTTATTAAAATTAATAATTGAAGGTAAAATTAAAGGAAGTAGAGGTCCAGGTAGAAGAAGAATCTCATGGATTAGAAATATAAGGGACTGGCTGCGGGTTAAAAGCACAGATAAGCTAGTTCATATGACTGCTGATAAAGAGACGTATCGACAAATGGTCGCCGACCTCCTTGATGTAGATGGCACGCGAAGAAGAAGACTAGCACATTATTATTTTCTCTTGCCCTTCAATTTCCCTTGGTATTACACAGAATTCTAAGATATATCATAATCCCAATTTAATAAATGAAATATTTTTTACATATTTTAATAAAAAATTCGTCTCAGTATATACATTTCTAATCTTTTAAGCAAGATCGATAACACAATTTGGTTACCTATAACACATTAGCAATCCACTACAGCGCCCAAGTCTCTGTTCGTAATTGAGAAAACCTAGTTTACTCCATCACGCACTGTGGGGTGGTGGAAGGATCAGTATGCAACCCATGTATCGTTAGTTGTTGTGTCACCCGAAGGCCTCCAATGGAGCTTAAAGATTGCTATTTGATGATAGCAATCAAGGCCGAAACGTTACCGTGCCGTCCGAAACACGGACGCTGTGTATCTCTAAAAAAAATTATAACATCAGTCACCCAACCCGCAGGTGCTTAATAATAGATCACTTAAACCGAGACAAGCCGTCAGGCTATGGAAGCTTAATCTGGTTAATAAATGCATTCAAAATTGCGTTAATGGAAATATTTCCTTCAGATGATATCCTTTCCAACTGACAGAATATTTTAAAATGCAATTTATCACCGATATTGCGTTCTTTTCGCATAATAATGCCCTTCTGTGCTCCATCCGGTCTCGGAAACATCGCAGAGCAGACGATCCGTAATATTGGTGACTTGATCAATTTCTTACAGAACTGGGATTTAAAATCGTATTTATCACTAAACGAATTTTGACAAGACTTAGAGTTCCACACAATCTGAAGCGAATTCTACAGTTTGAACGTTATTTATTGAAAGGTATAGTGGTCAATATAATGAAGAATATGCATGCCGTACAAACAGATTTGAAACTTTAATAGATTTTCGCGAAACGGGGATCAAAAGGCATAGTGAACAGAAGATGAAACAGAGCTTCTATACGGTGATAAAAGATACACAACGTGAGACAAGTTTGAGATGGTAAATTAACATTTTGGTGATACTTCATTTTTTCATTTGCTAAAATCTAAACCAAGAGATACTTTTGTAAAGCAAGAGAAGTTTTTTTGAGTTTCTATAGAGGAATGAATCTACATTTTTTGCACGAACATTGTTGTGATTTTATGATGTAGGAGAACTGCTTTACTGTTTAGCCCGTGCATCAAGTTGTTTTCAGCGACTTTGTGCTCCAGGAAAAGATGATAGGAAAACTCTTACACATGAAGCGTTCCATCTTAGTACTCAAGCATATTATCTTTGCGCCCTAGTTCAAAATTGACTGTAATTTTATTTGAGGTTCATAAAATGTTTATTGTTTGTCGTAATCACTTATTACCAGATGCAAATTTGACGCTCAAAGATATAATCAACATTTTGGCTGTACAATTTTATAGTTTAACTATGTTTTCGTCGATTACGTAAACGTTTTATACACGAGTTTTATCAGGATGTATTCATTAAGAGTAATATTTTCCATATTGTTTGAGGTATCACCAGTTCCAGTTTCATATTTTACTGTGTCAACGATTACGTGAACACTATTAATAACGTATATTCCAATAACACTCGAGTAGCACACATAGCCACATCTAAATAGTATCAAAAATATAATGTATATATTTATATTGTGTACCAAAGACATCAAAATTTTACAACGATGGTAAATATAAATTTGTGCAATAGTCTTATTTCTAAATAACGATTTATTCCTGATGACGCTGTGGAATGAGGTAAGGAAATCAAAGAAAAAACAGCACAGGGTCATGTTCGCTAGAAACTCATAGAATGGAAGGTATAATTGAAATTTCAGAGATATCAAAATATAAAGGAGAGGCTAATAAGAAACACAGATCATTTCAAAGCAAAATTTAAATTTGTTTTAATTTGGTTTTTAAAATAAAATAGGGTAAATAGCATTACCTGTATTTGTATTGTAGATAGATAGATCCCGCAACGCGTTGTGGAACAGAAACATAGAATTCATATTCGCTACAATATTTGACTATATTTCTATTCTTGAATTTATTTCAATGTCATCAAGGAAATCTGTGGTTTTACATATATATTCTAATTTGGCATAATTTATGTTAATTGCGTAAATATAATATAATCACCATGTTCACTTATACTTTTTTTAGAATAAATTCATAGCATTCTTTTAATTTGTTATTGTATTGTAATAACTGTAGTAATAATTAAAAAAGTATATAATTGTATGTAGCGAATTTGTAACACAACGCATGCTGTGATTGCCTTTAACTGTAGGAGCAGTTATGTATATGTACATCCATAACGTGCGTAAATTTTAAGCTTGTGGCGCTGTATCTTGCGTTGGCAATCCCAATAAATAAATAAATAAATAATAATGTTCTAGCAAAGTTTTATTAGTTCTAAAGAAAACAAAAACATAAATATGTCAAAAGAGCAGTATTTAGGTGACAGTGCTGCTTATCAACAACAACTTGCTATCTGAATCGTTAAATGTCTAAAGCGTTTTTGAATCTGAATAAGTAAGATCCATTGAAGATTGAATATTGAACGAATTGAATATATTTCTTTCATTTCTCCCTAGGATCGATAGTCCATGAAATAGGTTATCGTGCAGATAAATGTAATCTGCATTCATACGTTTCTATCTGCCAATTGACATTATCGTAGGTATTTATCAGTCTAAGGCCGATTGGTATTAGTGTGTTTTCCCCTTATACCTACATGAAAAAGTTAGTTAACGTGTAACGTTCCTAGCCGTAACTTCCATCGGATCCGAACTTTTCTTCGGATTCTGTGACAACATTTAGAATTCACGAAAAATCTTCGTAAAAAAGATATTAATATATAGGTTAAAATTTCTTTGCTAACGTTACAAACGAGGTAGTTGCAAATGATAGGAATAAAAAAAGAAAAACAGAAGTTCACATGTTCAAATTTATAAATTACGTACTCAAACGTCAAATATTATGTAGGTATGTGTTATGTAGGTAATACCATACCATATTTAGGATAGTCTGAATTGTTTATAACCGTAACCAAACATATTGAGGTCGGTTAAAGATGTCCGTGCATTGGTCACCTGTGACCAGGATGACTGCAATAAAAAAAACGAAACAAAAGTTTAAGACACAATTTGGGCAGTAAATATGTATAGCGCTTGAAATAGGCTTGAGGTTTGAATGTCATTGCTATGTGGAATATCATTATTCACTTGTCCATTTCTAAAGATAATGGCGGACGGGAAAACAACTTTGCTTGTCACTTGTCAGTTTAGTCGTCTTGTGTACGGAACAGAATTAATTTCACACTAAATGTTGGTGGAGGATTTTGCTATTGTCTTGTTACGCAAGGAAAATTATATGAATTTTAGCAAATGTCGCTTCGGCATTTTTTATTTATATTGTAAATAAAAGCGTGTTGTACTAGAGGTGTTTTAATGACATCGTCATCTTTATGGCAACGGGTCGGTGTTGACCAGTTAAGAACAAGTGGTTCGTCTGCTTGATCGTCGACTATTTACGTAAAAAGTCATTGAACCAAAATGGTGATAATAGGTTATTATAACATATAAGAGTATATATTAGGATTTCTGTTAATAGGATATTAGATAAACTGTTAAATGCCGGTTACTCTTGTTCTATTTCTATTTTTAATTCGTAGAAGTAGAAAAATATACATCGAGAAAATTGTATTGTATTTCTAAAATTCCTGGTAAAAATTAATAACAAGTTTTGGGCGCAGGTAGGTACAATTTATAAATGTACGAAATAGGTTTTTTGAAGCGAGGCGAGGTTGACATAATAATC
>PDGT01000006.1:7447752-7514599 GCA_003671415.1 Megathymus violae
ATATATATATATATATATAGATATATATATATATGGCTTGCAGAAGGCACTTAATATCACGTGGACTGCATGCTCAAAGGCTAATTCTATATCAATAAAAATTGTATTATATTAAACTCCCTTATCACAGAATAGATAAGGCTAAAGAGACTAATCACCGATGCAAGTCGGCTGCGGTGTCCCGCAGGGATCCGTTCTGGGTTCGATCCTGTGGGACATCGGGTACGACTGGGTCCTACGAGGCCGTCTTCTCCCCGGGGTGGGTGTCATCTGCTACGCGGATGACACCCTCGTTTATTCCCGGGGACGAAACTACAAGGAGGCGGCGCGGCTGGCCGAGGTCGGACTCGACCTCGTGATCAGCCGCATAGAGAGTTTAGGGCTTCGTGTCAGGATTGACAAGACCGAAGCCCTGCTCTTCCGCGGGACCGGCCGCAAGGGACCTCCGCCGGGGGCTGCCCTTCAGATCGGAGAGGGGAGAGTCAGGATGAGCCCCCAAATGAAATATCTCGGGCTCATCCTGGACGGAGGGTGGACGTTCGGCCCACTTTTCGCGATAGTGGGACCTTAGGTCGTGAAGGCGGCGATTGCGCTGGACAGACTCCTTCCGAACCTCGGAGGACCTAGCGCCGCATGCAGGCAGCTGTACTCCGGAGTCTGCCGGAGGATGGCGACGTACGGTGCCCCGGTTTGGGTGGATCGCCTCACGGCGAAAAATAATCGCGGTGAGGGTGATTTGGGGGTACCGTACGGTATCGTGGGCTGCAGCTACTGCTCTAGCCGGCGACCTCCCGTGGGAGCTCGTGGCGGAGGATCTTGCCGAGACCTACTCATACGTCTCTGGTAGGAGGGCTCTTGGTGAGAACCCAACGTTGGACGGGATCCTACAGAAGCGCTAATGCGGAGGTGGGGGGAGGACCTGGCGGTGCAGCCGTATGGCACACGCGTTACGGCTGCGTTGCGCCCGGTCCTTGAGCGGTGAATGCGCCGAAAACGCAAGCCCCTCATCTTCCGTCTGACGCAGGTTCTCACCGGGCACGGTTGCTTTGGTGACTACCTGTGTCGGACGGCCCAAAGGGAGCCGACGACTGAATGCCACGATTGTGGCGCGGCGGTGTACTCTGCCCAGCACACCCTCGAGGTGTGCCCGAGATGGGCGGCGCTGCGTCGGGATCTGACGTCAGTCCTCGGAGGGGACTTGTCGCTTCCGAGCATCATCACCGCGATGCTCGGCGACGACGAGTCCTGGAAGGCGATGTTCACCTTCTGCGCGACAGTAATGTTCCAGAAGGAGACCGACGAGCGGGTGAGAGAGGAGGCCGCCGACGTGGCCTCCATCCGCGGGCGACGAACGGGGGTGCGTAGGAGGCGCTACTTAATGCGCCTCCAGTAACGCCCCTGTGCCCCTGTGCGTCGTTGGGACTGTTCAGAGGTGAGCCGGACAATCCCCATGGAGGAGAAGTCTGGCCTTTTCGCCGAGGCCAGCCTGTCGCTGGAGGGATCTTGTTGCCTGCAGATCCGGCAATTAAAACGGCTGAAGGCTCCCGCAGGGGTTTAGTACGGTATTGTACTCCCAAAGTGCCGAGTCCGACATTGGTCTAGGACTGCCACCCGGGCGTCCTGGATATCATCTGTAAATGGATTCCCCTGCGACAAAAAAAAAATGACTAATCACCGATACTGACCAACACAAGAACTCTGCGGTGCCTAGTAATGTAGATTAATATATTAAGAAAAATTGTAACCAAGGAAGTTACAACATTGGAACATAAATATAATTTTAATGTTAAGATGGAACTTTAATGATTGCTATAAATCTTATGACATTAAAGACGGCTTGTGACATTAGTTTATTTACGTATTCGTTGTATACGATGGACAAATATAAGGATAAGAATATAAATAATATAAGGATAAGGGGTAAGAAATCTTCAAAAGCACACATTAGTGCATGTAGTAGGCACAATAATTTCATAATGGCTTTGTTAAGTATGAAGGTTATATGAAGCATATATTGCTGCATTAAGTTGTTGTTTATCCTTTAGAATATCATAAAAAGTAATAGAAAACTTAAGACTTCAAAACTCTACTTGAAAGCTATGTTTTTCTGTTAGCAAGTTGGTCAATTCTAAATTTCCCGATGATATTACTAAATACCATATATGTTTGTCTGTGCCCAAATTACTGAACGTTAAACTTTTAGAATTTTTTTTCCAATAAGTGAAAATTTCGGCATCGATTGCAAAATATTGTATTGGCACGAATAACGACCACAAATTGTCAAAAGGACCATAGGATATCCCCTGACCAGGTGAATTGAAGACTTTAAGAAGACAGTGATATTCGCTGGATTTAGAAGTTTCAGTAGAAGCATTTGACCAGCAGTCGATTTTGAAAGTCCGATGTATAACCCGGATTGATGATTTAACACCATACTTCAAGGACGTATTTCTTAACGTCTATTATTTATTTTGGATCTCATCATCAGAACTTCAACATATGAATAGGGGACCAGCTAGCTAGGAAATAAAAATTACCAAACACACTTTCAAGCAAATAAAAATCACGCACATAAAGACACAAATTTCGGCGATAACAGTGGGCATCCCCAAAAAATTAATCAGATGTATGAACTACCTCCTCTTTTTTTGAAGTCGATTATAAAGTAACATAATTTATCATACTTTGTGGCACCACTGAGAAAATAATAATACAACCAATATAGATTAAAAACATCATTGCCTATTTTTAGCAACTATTTACTAAGAAAATTTCACAAGACCATTGGAATATGTGTATCACGAAATATTCACACATCATTTAGTTTCAGCTGAAACGATCTAAGCGTAAAAGGGCAATTCTTTGAACTTACAAATCTGACGCTATTACATTTATTATTAATGTAAAAAGGTCTAAATTTGCTAGTTAATAAAGTTGAATCAAAAGCTAAAAAGGGCTAGTCCAACACCACTTTGTAGAAGATTCATTATAAATTCTAATTGAAATAGTTCAACGTTACCAGTGCACTTTGATTGATGCCATATAAATGAACAATGAACGTCTGTTTGAGAGACAAGGATCTGAGATACTGAGAATTGCTGATTTAATTAGGCCCCCTGAATTAGAACTAGCATTTACTATTCATGCTTGTATAACACGTGTATTTTGTTTTAATAGTGATCAATATGTCATTATTGTAAGCATTGGTGGAGAGCAGTTATAAAAAAATCTCACGCACACATTTTCTCGGACTACGTTCTAGGTTTTATGGGTAGCATGCACGTCTCGAAGATAAACATATGTGTCACATAAATATGTGTCCCGGCCAGAATCGGCAGGCAAGGATGAAGAATCGTTGTAATTCATCTTTAATGGAAGGTAACGGGCAATCTAAGGACTTACAAGAATAGGATTGATCACGAGTCGTCCAATAAGATCCGGTGGAGTAGTGTGTTAGAGTGTGCACCAAGCCTAGTCAGAAATGATGACTTCTACAGTGCATCGAAGTTTGCAGTGGGTAGCTTATAGGTTTTAAGTCAACTTATGATGAAGTCCAAAAAGTGTCTACTAATCCAAAAACATCCAACTTGAAACAGTCGCATATTCTTTTTTTACCTTGATCAGAAAATCCATTACTTCAAACTCAGATTTTTTTATATCCTAGAATCTACAGAT
This sequence comes from Megathymus violae, assembly GCA_003671415.1. Lineage (NCBI taxonomy): Eukaryota > Metazoa > Arthropoda > Insecta > Lepidoptera > Hesperiidae > Megathymus > Megathymus violae. The sequence continues at coordinate 7,451,428 of PDGT01000006.1, forward strand.
TCTACATATTTCCGACGTTAATGAGTGCCCGGTTGTCAGGTTGGTACTAAGGAGTTGTAATAGCTCATAACTCCTTAATATAAATATAATCAGGTTTATAACCTATCAAATGTGAACAAGATATTAAGCTAATATTACATTATCAGCAAATATAATTTATAAAATTGTAAACAACAATTTAATTTATTAAACTGTAAAAGCGTCATAAAAATGTAATGTTGTGCTAATATTAGCTTTAAAAAAGGTGTTAGTATTATCAACATGGTTTGATAAGCAATGTTGTTTATTAGCATTATTTGGCTAGCAGTATTAATTATTTACAAAACCTCATCTAAAGCAAGGTTTCAATGAAGGAAGTGTTAACAAGCATTCAGCGTTCATAAATCGTCCCTCGATACCTCATAACTGGCGCCCAACTTGGGGCCTCAAGGCGCGCCTAAAGCAATTTTCCATTAGATTCCATCATAAACTAAGACAAACCAGCATATACATTCTTAATTTTGTAACAATAAAGCTCAATACTGCTTGTTCGATTACAATGTTTGATTAAAGTGAAGTGGCATTAGAAAATGAACTTAAAGTACAGTGAGCTAAGACTCGTTGGTGGTGTTGCGTGGATGGTTAGGTTTAATGGTATAGGGGCTAAGTAGGGGAGTGAGGGTCGTGAAAAACGGGCAAATAACGGAGGGTAGGACCGACGCGACAGTCTGGAGAGGAACTATAGACCATTGTTTTGTTAGCGAAACAAACCCTGTCAAGATTATTTAATTAGTTACGCTTAATAAAAACGCAACAAAAACCAAAGGCTTCATGCTAAAATGATGAACGTCCTAACTAGATTGTTGGAATTCAACCGGGCGGAGAGTAGTAAAATTCCATTGCAGGCAGTTCAGTATAGTGAAAAACTGTGAGGAAACAAAAAAATACTGAGATAATTTGAAGATTAAGAATCTCGAGTTGTTTTCGTTGAAAAAATGTTTTGTTAAAATCGTGTGAATGTTTTTTTACACTAGTCGCCTTGCTTTACTTCAGAAAACCTACGCCTTATAAATAACCAATATACCGAAAATATTTTTTATTATGTGGGCATTTAATAAATTTTATATTTATCGTTTCAATTAAATAACCTATTTTCGAATTTTTTTTTAAGACAGCTCAAAGATCCCTTCTTTAGTCCATGCGAAATGTTTGCGCATCTTCCAGACATGATGAAAGGAAGTGACATGGTACCAAACTACGACTGTAAAAGATGATCCTTAAGTTCACCTGCCGTGTTATGTAGAAGCTCGTTCAGAGCGGTGAGTGTACGGGCGCGTTCTAATGATGAATCAGTACCTTCAAAGTTCTGTGTTTGGTTACAAACAACATTTACTTTTCTGGCGCGCATTGGGTAGTAAATCATTTGGCATTGATGTTACTTCAACTACGTAAATAAGTTGAAGTCCTAGAAAAACTTGTGATCAAAATCATTTTCGATCCTTACAATTTCATTGCGGTTGTTGTATTTTGAAACGGCCACACGTTAAATGGCGATTCCTTTTTGAATAGTATTGATACATCCAAGGCTCATTATCTGTAATAATGACATAAATCCCCCTAATGGTAAGTAGTGGTGAAGTCTAAGATGCTGAATACACTAACTTATAAAGCACTTTTATTTATTATTAATTCACTCTCCTCTTGAAGATTCCATAGTAGGCGGGAACACCGAAGCGGGCAAGCTATTCCAGTCCTTTGTAGTGCGTATAACGAATGATGACGCAAACCGCGTCGTCTGATGGAAGAACGGCGATAGGTGATTATTTCATATAATTCTTGCGCACAGTCTTGGAAAGCACCGTAGGTATATACGTTGCGTTTGAAAACCTTTATCCATTAATGTCATTTTAAGTTTAAAATTCCATACCTTTTAAGACCACATTGCTAATAAGTATAATATCATTTCGCTAAAATATTTCCGATGGAAATCCATTTTTCAATCTGACACGATATTACGATGCAGCTCGTAGAGACGCGGAGGGATATTTCAAATAGAAACATTCATATTTTGTATTCATATTCTGCATGGCTTGTTAACTTAATTTCATGTCAATTTCGATTTGAATACCTAACAATACAACAATATTGTGTTTAATATGGCAAGATGTTATAGTTGTACGTACTACATCCATATCATTATGTTCCGCCAAATGCACGACAGGGCTCAACCCTCGACATTACCAACATACCGAGTTACATTCACGACCCCCGTCTATCCCGGGGCAATTTGTCAAATACTACGACCTACCTCCATAACCCCTCGACACATAAAATTATTTGAATAACCGAAATGACGGATCGGAAACTATATTACTGAAGAACGTAATAATATAGGTATGTTATAGGTGCTCTCGTATTTTGAAAATAAAGTTCCACTTCAAGGGGGAAATACTCTTCAAAACTTCTGAAACCCTTTGTCATGGAGTTTATGAAGCTATAGTAGTATTGTACTCAGTTCATGTCAAGTTTTGTTTTAAGTCAAGAAAATAAATTATCAGCGTCAAGAGAGAAGATTGACACAAAAAAGCTAATTCATTCGAAATTATTGTATCTGTAAAATTATATTTGATCTTACCAAGATAAGCTTCCAATAAACTTAGCTAATTAAAATTCATTAAATTAATTATTTACAATAAGAACGAGTTTTGCATTTATTTTTTTGAAAGAAAGAAAGAAAGAAAGAAATACATTTATTTACAACTTATTTATAAAACAATATTTATAAAATATTCGAAAATAAAGTGATGTAAAGACACTGTCACATGTGTCAAATAATCAATCATTATTTGTTAAGTTAAAACAGCACCGTACCAAGAAACATCCAAATTAAAAAAACAATTAAATTCACATTTACTGAGATTCAACAAAATAACGCTAATATGGCATTTCTTACAGATACCACATCTGGATTTAAACCAACCCATTTTAAATGTCTCATAGTTATTCGAAGATAAAATAAAAAAATCAATGCCCATAACAACCTCATATACATTTTTAACTTCGAAAATTATTTTGACAAAAATACTATGTTTCAGTTCCGTAATCACATAAAGAAAAATACAGGTACGTACCTACTGTATTTTATAACACCACGATATTGCTCTCGTTTGAAAACAATAGCTTTTTAGTCACGCCTTTCAAATTTACAATGGCAGGGAACACAATCCGTTCATGTGCAGAAATGCTACACCCTACGATTGAAGCTATTTAACTCTGTTCCTGCTATGAAGCGGAAGATAAATTGAACACTGTTCTATTATGTAACAAACAAGAAACCACGGAGAAGGTTCAAAGCAATTTCATTATATAGTATTTCATGTTCCTCGGTTATTTCCATTTCGTATTTTATATTTCGTAACAGAAGGCGCTTGAATGAATATAATTTTAAGACTTTTACACCTTTAATCAATGTGAGACGACCAGAATTTCAAATGGTATTATTTGTACAGGAAGCTGCGATTTCTTTACGAGGATATTTAAAGGGAGCAATAAATAAAGTTCTTCGTGGCATATTGTCTTCTTTTAATAAAACATAATATACTCAATTTTTTATAAATACCATACTTACGTTTAAATTCCCACTGGATTGTTATCAATCAGCCGAAGTTTTGCTTGCGTTTTCTTTAGGGATTTTTCTTGAGACTTTTATTTGTCAATCGTTTTTATATTTTAAAAATACATTCATTAAATTATACACATTCCTCGATAATGTAAACTACACCCTATACAAATTTAATCATTAAATAGGAAGATTATTGGGTTCTACTGTACAGACAGAATACAAATTTTGTTTACTGTTGTATTAATAAGTATAACTACAAATATAATAATAATAAAACAATTACAGAGCCGAATATGTATGTCAAATAAGTTATTTAATGTATATGTGTACACTTTGTTTTGATAAAGTGGTATTCACATATTTTTTACAATTACTATCTTCCTATCTCGTAAAACATACGTCTGGCATACTTGTAACTTAAAATACAGGTCACAATCTAGAATAGTTTTCATCCGTGGATAAGAAATCAAAGTTGATATGGTTATTCTATAAACAGAGCAATAAATAAAAAAATTAATTCCGAGTGGTAGGTAGATCCTGCAATAAAATAATATATTTCACATCCATAAAATTAGAACAATCCGTCTCTAAACAAATGCTGGTGTTATTTCTAATACGTTCAGGCGTAAATTTTCTGAAGCGAAACGAGGGCGGGTTAATACTTTTAAAATAAACATTTGCTTGACACAATTTTCGAAGTACCCACAGTAAAATGGACGATTGTCGGACACTACTGTTAACACATCAAATAACATGAGAATGAAAGCCATATGGAAGAAGCCAAATATGAAAGACAAGACTTTGAAATTAAAAATACAATACCAGAAAACGAATGAATAAAGTCGAATGGTATTATTTCAACTTCGTGGTAACAATGTCAATAAATTTTATTTTGTGGCCGCAAATATTGCAATACACTTTTGTTGTATGCTCCCGAAATGAATTTTAAAAATAAAATGTTTAAATGGTATCTTAATCTATGTATTAGGGATGAGAATAAAACTGGAATATAACACTTTATAAGTTATCAATTAGGAAATCGCGACGGTCATATTGAGATAATCTTAAAATTTTGCGGCTAAAACTAGAAGCTTCATATTTTGGTAGTAGATGATATATGTACACATCCACTAAGAATAAAAATGTTGAAAACTGCATCCCTAAGGAGATAAAGAACATAAGTTTAATAAAATTCCAGATTTTCTACAGTTCAAACAAATTCGAGATTTGTGGAATAATATAATTTCTCAGTTATAGTATAAGAATTTGTAACGTTAAATTAATCAGGATGCATAACCTCAATGGCGTCGCTGAAAAACGCTACAGACCTAAGATCCCTATAAAGTCGGTTTAATGTATCGCGTACTTCTTTTTTTGTGAATAGCCGACGAATGAGCAGGTGGACAATCTAATGATAAATAGTCTCCATCCATCGTCCATAGATGTAAGCAGTCATGCCCAGTCATGAAGGAAGTGAGGGATCCGTTCATTACCTACTGGGTCTCCGTAACTGCAACCGAAACTCGTAAAAAACCTATTTCGCGATTAATTCTTGGGGAGGATTGTAAGCTGAGTAAATTATATGAAACAAGTGTTTTTTTTTTACTTATTTCATATAAATGTTTTGTTTAAAATACCTGATAGCAAGTGGCGACGTCGTTCTGAATAGCAAAGCGCATTAACTTAAAAAACGCCTATTCACTCACCAGTTTGGAGGGACCACACCTTCACGAGTTAACCGCGAAAAGCCTTTCTTGTTAGCGTATGCTGGGCCATCCAATACAATTTTAACTGTTATCATGGACTAAGGTACAATTTTCTGCTACCTTACATGTTAATCAACCGTGGAATGAGTTTTAAGTGTTTCAGTTGCAATGTCGGAGAGTCAGTTACAAGCGATTCTTCGTTTTCAGGTTCACCGGCAATGAGTTGGTGATATTTTTGGTGTTATGGACGTACATGGGCAGCTAACACCACTCACCGTCAGGTAGCACATTTGCTCAATGCCATGAAAATAGCCGGAACCTATAGAGATCTCTAACCACCTTTAAATATAACAACTGTCAAATAACTGTACACTGCTTCAGGTAGATTTATGAGGGAACAAATTTAAATTGAACATTAAATCCATTTAAAGGGAAGAGAGGCAGCAATAAGAGAGCTTTGCCTTCAATTTAGCTATCGAAGTGAATGTTGACGTCATCCGATTTGAATAAATATTCAAGTGATGGCAATAACGCCCTAACTTGCAAGTCCTATCGTCCATTGCCGTAAAAACACACGGATCACGCTATAATGCATGTAGCACGTGGGTTTGAACCCCTTGCCCGTGACCCCTATGGTAAATACAATTTACCAAATATGAACTTTACTACTATTTGCGTTTAGTTTAAATTCCACTCACTGTCAATCCCCTTATCCAGTGAATCACTTATAGCGATGCAATAGCGTAAGGATCGATAGTGCGTTGAATTTTGGGCACTGGATTTAAATAATTTGTGCATGTCTGGACGAATCTTGGTACACCCAATTAGCAGAGTGGGGAATATGTGTTGCTAGGGAAGGCAAATCTGAAGACAACTGGAAAAATAAGGGAACTGAATACGATGGGTTAAATCTGAATTAACTAAATGAAGTATGTAGTGTTAATTCTGTAATATCATCAACAGGGCTCACTAGAGACTCAGATGAGCGATAGTCGGGTCTTCACAGAAACTGGGATAATTTATGTTGCAGTGAAATCGAGGTTGTTTTTATTTTAGTATCCGAAAAACGAGCAGACGAGCCACCTCATGGTAAGCGGTCACCATGGACATTAGTAACACCAAAGTAGTCACTGATGCGTTATCAGGCAAGGAATGGGAAAAACGTAAGAAAGTAGGTTTCCTAATTCATAATAATTTGTCAAGAAAATTAGAGTATAATCGCTGTGACTGTGTTTAATTTTTATCCAGTCAGTCCAATCCTTCTGATATTATCATCACTGCAAAGTTTGCCGAGCATTCGATTCGTCATTTCGTTTCGCTATTAAAACCATTATTGCATAAATTAATATTCGATATAATTTTATTACTATCAACTGTTTACAAAGGCGACATGAGGAAGGATCAGTAAACTTGAATAAGTTTTGATTACCCTAAACCTCACTATTAATTTGATTACAACTAGCTTTGCCCTTCCAACTAGTTTACGATTAAATGTGGACAATTTATAAAATCGACGTATTCCAAATATTAAATTTTGACTTATAAAGATTTGCTGATGTTATATAAGAAATTGACATATACGCATGGAGAAAAATACCATAAACCATTGTTCGATTCGCAATGAACCTTCCCGTGAACTTGATATCGATTTCCTGAAAAGAGGGCAACGTCCAGCGTAATATGACGAAGCAAAATGAAATAAATATAGTTCGCTTTCTAAGTAATTTGTCTACACTCGAGTCCATGTCTGTTTGAAGCCATAAAACGTGCCACAATAAATACACTGTCACGATAGTCGTAAACACTTGCTTTCGTTTTAAAGTTCTTCGCTTTAAATAACCAAATAATTTTTGTTACAATGACATCTTGGATTTAAAGATTAAAAATAAAAAAAAGTATTATCGGAGAAAGTCTCAGTTGAATGTGAATAACTGAGGAATTTTAAAGTGAAGTGAAACAGTGTGATGCATGAAGCCGCTGTTCTGCTTTAAATGGTGAATTTACAGCGGAAATGTCAAATCAGTATCAGCATTGACTTGAGAACACGACTGGTTCTCTTTGAACGTCGCTTTCATCGGATTTGCAGATCACTAACAGGCATTAGAGGCTTAGTTGAAATAATACATATGTAAATGAAAAGTCTAATAAACATATCACTGATTTCAAGAAAAGGAAGAAAAATTTTTTCCTAGAAAATTATGGGATTAAACTGTTTTCCGGTGTTTTAATATCTAGTGTTTATGGCCACGAGATTATTAACACCAAAGCCATCACCGATCGCTCTGCAGTAGTTTAACTACAAACGGAATATCTAAAAAATATTTCACGGTTTATTCTAATACGAGGGTGGTACAGAATTAAGCGACCCGATGTGGAAGTGGACATAAGTATGACAGGAAAGCGCGATGAATGAAATGAAAAGACATATTGCGCCGACAACAGTTAATGAGATAAGGTAAGGCAGATGATGGTGACAAAATTCGTCGACCTCCAATAGGACGGAGTAACACTTTATGACAATAAACTATACAGTGTTGATTTAACAAAACATCCAACAATCAATATTCTTGACACTAATAAGGTGAAGATAAAAACAAACACGAATTTTGATACAGTTTTAACTTGCTTCCAAGTGGGCGTGATAAATAACTAATCTTTAATTATAATTATTGTTTGTCCTCAGCTCTTTTGGGCCTAAAGGAATTTTGTTACATCGATTTACCCTGTAATCATCGTTCAGGTAAATAAGGACAAAAAGTAAAGCCGGGGAAAGTGAAAACAAAAGTTTATGGGCAATTTGAGCAGAAGATTGCCTTGCAGGAATTTTGTTAGACTTCGGTTTTGCGAGATAATTTCATATAATCTTTTTACAAAGATTTAAACAGTAATAATTACATAATTTTTCTTAATTTTATATGGTTCGACAAATGCATCGTTCATTATATTAACACGCATATTTATTACTGTATATGACGTTCTACGATTCACGACAGCCTTAAAGAATATTTGAAGTATACGATATAATTTTGTACACTTAACAATATTCCATCGGTGAAAGTTCTCGGAAGAACTCTAGACACTCACAATTTCTGCATCAAAACTTATTCACTCACGCAAATTGTCACGTACAAAAGTAACTAAACAAATCACAAGTCTGTACACTATCTAAAATATTTCAATGAGCCATCTAAATACTTGAGATCATCGAAAAGGAAACTCGATAAAACATACCGGTTCAGTTTCAATAGCAACAACATTATGTCACCCGAGTTAGTCTTCACGTGAATGACGCAATAAATTTGTACTACACGAAACAGATGTGTGAACTTGTATATAATAAATATAACTATTGACTATATATTACAAAGAGTGCTTTACATGCAATCTCGAGTTTAAATTTGACAAGTTCAATGCACCATTATGTGTACAATGACGACATTTGAGAGAAGAGCGACCCCTTTTAGGACATTGTAGAATAACTCGAAAACTTGTAACACTTTGTACTCTTCATCTTGCCAACTGGTCCGTTTGTTAGTACCGGTGTTATTCGAATTATTCTTAGTCATGCGAACATAAGATGGTGGATTCAATTTTGACTAATATAGAAAATGTTTGTAGATATTTTTAGGGTTTTACCAGAGTTAAACCCTTGGTTCTTTAAATCTCTATTTTTACATCCAGGAGACCTGTGCCCAGCGCGAAATATTTTTAGAAATAAATAAAGAATTTATTTTAACCCTTACCCTCAACGCACACTTGGACTTAAGCTCTAGGAGAGTAACTAAAATGTTATAAAGATGTAACATTTCGAATTGCTACCCAGTTTTTTAACGAGCTTTTATTAATTAATAATCAGTAAAAATCCTGATTAAATTTACAAAATACTGATTGAAATTGAATATTTTAGTAACGTAAGATAATAAAATTAACACGTACTCTACATTATTGAGTTACTTTTAACTACTCTGTGTACCACTGAACATACTTATTTACGTGGCCTACTCTACTGCTCCGGCTGGCTCGTATATCTATACTAATATCATATAGGTTGAGTGCCAATTTTGTGAATCTATATAGTTACATTACCATTTGAAAGGTAATGTATTCCCGATGGACATAGGCTATATACTATGTATTATTTCGCATATAAATTAGCTAGAGTAACGCCGATATTCACTTTGTTTTATACTGTTTAGAGATTAGTACGCCTTATAGATATAATATCTAAGATAGATAATTGCTCAACCCGAACGAAGTCGCCGAAAGAACGGGGCCGTTAATTTTATATAAAATTACTATACCTTTCCGTAGCAACCATCATATTTATTTACACATCATAAAACCCAAGAACATGATCATGTCCTGCGTCATTAGCTAGTTTGTTTCAAGACAGACCAGTGACATAACAATCTTATGACATGAAATACGATACCATAACATATAACAACCATAACCATATGAAATAACAACAATAAGTGTTATTCACTTGCTATTATACATGATTGCCAGATTCCATTCAGTATTGAAGACAGGTTATACTCCGTCTCTAAACGACCGTTACAAGGATAGTTCATCAACCGGAATTAGTTGGATTAAGTCCGAGCAATTTATTGGCCAACCTAAATCTCTACCATAACGATTTCAGCACAATCCCTTTTTATTGAGCTGAAGATTATTGAGACCTCCGCAATGTTTCCCTTTCCGTCATAGTATTACTCAATTTTGTCTGTTCCCGATCCAATTTAACTTATTCAGTATAATTTCTTCCGTGGCTTTTCCTTGTCAGTAGTCAGCGTGTTTTGTTGAATAACAACCATTAGCGACTATTTTAAATCTCTCGCCTACTACCTTCTTTTACTTCTTCTGCTTCTACTGCTAATTCTTTACTTCTTTCTTTATTTTTATTTTTTTGATAAATAATTGATATAAGAAAACCTAAGCGTATTTTCATTATTGCTTTGAAGTTCCATAAACAACAACTTTCCCGATGCAAATTTTAATTTTTTGCTGAGTCAATACCTCTACAAACTTATCTATGTAAAAAAGCTGTTATAAAAAATTTAACCTATTTCAAAAAGAAAAACCACAAAATTGCATTAAAGACAAAAAAATATTATTAGATACTATAAAATGTTTAAATTTTTTATTTCTTTTGTATTTCGGTTATCTTATTTTAATCCGTTGAGGAGTTTCAGTTTTCGTTTCCAAGACACTTCACCAGACCTTGATGAGATCATCAGTAATGGACTGGTTTTGTAAAACTGTGTTACCGCAGCAAATATCTTTAAACATAGCTAAAATATTACTATCCATTGAGAAATTCCACCCTCCGTATTTAGAACTCATCATCAGATCAACACCATATTTAAACAGAAGCAACTCCGAGCCATCCTTTATACAATTAAAAAAATCATCAAAATTGGTACATAAACAACGGAGTTGTGGCTGTTAATACATAACACGCAATCGCCTGATTTTTTGAAGGCTGTTAAAATTAAATTGCCGTATGTATACGGTCATCACTTGCGAATGACTCAACCGATTTAGCTAAGTTTTGTTTTCTTATGTTCGTAATTGCCAATATAATATATACATATTTGAAATCTACCAGGAAAGTCGGTAATATGGTATTTTAGTAAAGAATCTCAATAAAAAATGTGACGTTTATTTTGAGATTCGTTTAATTATAGGTTCAGTTAGATAACGTTTACGGCGTTAAAAGACCCACTCATATTGAGTCATTTATAGTAATTTAGTTTATTAAAAAAAATATGTACAAGCAGAAAAGTGATACCCACACAATCGTGAAACAAGAAATAGACATAATTTTATTACGTCTTCATATCGCCTTTAAGAGGTTCTGCGTTCTTTTATTGGGCTTGGAGTTCGTTTTTACAATGAGGTTCCAAGTTGATATCCGAGTTACCTATTGGAACTTTTAAGCGATGCGTTAAAACACAGCTTGTAGGTTAAGGATATTGTGGTATAGATGAATATATTAATAACAAAGACGTCTGGAAGTAATAGTCTCGAAACCAGTTCTGCACAGGTTTAAACTTAGTTTGTAATTACCATGTTTTGTTTTGAAAGATATCTTGAGAAGTTTCTTACGCCGTTTCTTCTCATCAGTTTTAAAGGACCTTTTCGAAACGGTAGTAGAGGCAAAAAAATTACATGCATAAGTGTATTTACAGAATATCTAAATGATTTTGTATTTAATTAGGACCACATTTTAAATCCAAGCTAATTCAAAAACACATAATAATCGAGGATTACTTAGTAATTTAATTTAGTTTCTGGATTAAATAACGAGCGCAGGCCATAAACGAAAAGGACCCATTCATCCTGAACTACTTAGTAATTTATCATCATTATCATATTCCATCTCCATCCATATCATATTCCATTTATCGATTATCATATTCCATTACTCTATAACGCATAAAGTTTGTCTCAGGAGTTACATATGTGAATATATCGTATGGCTACAGTGCCATAAATACTCCAACGTATTTCAATTACAATAAAAATACCAAAGATCTAGCTAATAATTCAGAAATATGAACTCGATGCAGCTAGTCTAAATTAACTATAGTTGGCATAATCCTCTCCACGTGACAGAGGAGGTCCAAACACACTCCACCACCGCGGATTAGTGGAGAGCTTAGGGGTCAATGGAAATTGTGCCGCCCGAAGGCGCTCGCAATGGCTTTTACGACTGATATATAACGATATCAGCCTGGAACTCCGGCGCCACATACATAATGAAGCAAGGGAGTGCTTAAGAAATTTGCCACAAGAGATCAACCATCCAACTAAGGACCACGACTGTATTTGTTTACCTCAATTGATCATTCTTAACTCATTAATGATTATTACGACCTTATGAAACAGCTGACAAAAGCTCCTCAATAATTTCAAGTAAGCTTTGGTAACTTAAACTAGCTTTGGCTAAATTCTCTTTACAGTGTACCCAGTTTCTTCCAAACTAAATACACTAATACAATATCTTAATACTAAAATTCCCCTATTTCGCTCACCAATTCCTGTCCATGTAATGTTGACTTTGAGGTCACGACCCCAAGCCCTTCTGGTACTTAAAATGTTTTGATTTATTGTGTACCTTTTATTAAGCGTCATGCGTGACGGATGCCAATCAACCGAGTTCGTTACAATGCTTTGTTGGAAATTATTGTTGCTTTTCTGGTCAGTAATAGCTTCCAAAAATGGATTCAATAATGGGTGCTCTGTAAAAATAAAAAAAAACACGTTACTTTTAGCATCTCGAATTAATGAATTCGGAAACATAGTTGTTTATGTTATTTAATTACTGTTGGATACTTGAACACAGCCCTCTGTGGTATCGAGGTTGTTTAATATATTATATTGAAAATATTCCTACTGGCATATTTTAATGTGACGCTGTGAAAAATATAAGCGTTATTTAATTTACGAATGCAAGACATAAGATACAGAAGCATATTATTTGTCTCAATCCAATTATTTTTACATAATATTTTCTTACGATTAAATTACCTTTAAAAGTAATGAAATTAAAAGTTCTTTTAAGATTTTAATCACCGTTTAATTGTTCAAATAATTATTTTTTACGTGATATTTCCAATGAATATTTTCCATAACTTCAATTTTCTAAATATGTGCATTGGTAAAAATAAGAAACGATTTAACTCCCATATACTCGTACTTAGAGATGTAATGTAATAGTCACAAACCGCTATTGAGATGGTAAATGAGATGCAAACAAGCCGTCTTTCATGATACCGCTAAGTATCCGGATTAAATCCGTAAACATTACACAGTAATCACAACTCATCCTTGGTTTGGTTCGGTGTGGGCAAAGATGAAACTTCAACAGAAGTACTTTGAACTGAATATGTTAAGAAGATGAACCGAGACGTTCGGGCAAAGCGCCAGGGCAATTTTATTTAAAGCATTACATAAATGCACTATATTAAATACCACAGTTATATGTAACTGAAGCGTATTCACTCTTCATAAATACAATAAAATATTAAAAAATCCATACATGTAGGTGCAGGTAAAAAATCTGACCGTGTATAATATAGGGTTTTGTATTGTAAAGTATTTTTCGTTTCCCGCAAAATATAAAAAAAAGTTTTAGTACAGATAAACACATAATCTAATACTCATACTCATAAAATAAATACGTGATTTATTTCGTCGTTTATTTCTTAATTAGTATTTTTTTCAAAATTTTATGCTCCTTACTTTTGGCTATAACGGGGGAATGAATACCGTTAACCAATAGTAAATTTTCGTGCGAAAAATATTTTCCTATACATTTAATAATTACATTAAAATACATATATTTTTTACTTTCATCTTTGGATCACTTATATATCTCAGTCTCTATATTTCCGGTAAACTTCGTTTCCCGCCTAGTAGATACGGAGCCCATTGGGTGGGACAAAGGGACGGATTCTTAAAGGTTCGCGGGATTAAAGAATAAATTTCTAATAATAAATAAACAGAGCAAAATTATTAATTGGCAAACAATTGCATATTCAAAATTGGATTGTTCAGCATTATTTTTTTATAGCATTTGAACCACTACACTATCATCGTCTGTGATTCGGGAGCACTGCTCGTGCGACCGTGACTCATCTGTCAAGTGCACGCGGGTGTGCACAGAATTAGCCGCGTGATAACGTCTTATGTGGCTACGGTTAATTTTAGTTCGTGCGCCTTTGAACTGAAGTACGATGAGTTTGCAATAAGTGAATGGGTATCGCGTTATCGCTTCTGCTTTACCTATTAGTGATTTAAACGTTGAATTTCAATCACCTCAATCACCACTATTTTATCTAAGTAAAAATATGAATAGATTATTATTACTAATTTTTATTAATAAAATTTCTTTCATGGTGGTAATATATTAATAGCCTGTAGTAAATTAATGATTAAGCTGTCACAAAATTCCATTTGGCTATGCACTGTATTATAATAGACTGACCTCTAAGAAAATCCTTATCTCATTCATCGACTCCTATTCACCATCAAATTTACAGTAAATGGACACTATAATAATCTTTACTAAATTCATACCCCCTCCTGTTATTTACGATGTTCATACGATTAACTTAGTTATTACAGCATTAAAGTGTTCAAGTTTGAATCGTATAAAGTTCCATATGGGCCGTCGTATACATTAGCAAATTTCCTTCGTACACGACCTTTCATTTCTACTATGGGATCGAGAAACAAAAGGATAGAACGCAGTTGTAAATTGTAATTAAACGAACGCGGTAAATAACGCAAACTCGTGTTGAAACTTGGTAAGACCAACAATCCTTCTATCGACGAACATGCCGAATTCCCATAAAGTTTCCGGCTTCGTGTTCGAGAGATTATTATTACAGATGACTTACAACTACGCCGGTCGACATTCGTCGGAGGCGGTGGGAGCATTATCTAAATATGGATACCAACGCAGTGTTCAAATTTGACGAATTTGCACGGCTATGAATGTCGAATGAGCTTCTAAATTAAAAACGTGTATATTCAAGCGGTAAAGATGAATCATAGAAAATTAAATAAAGATGCAGAAAACAATAAACTATTATAAAGTTAAATAATTAAGATAAAAATCTACCGCAAGCATATTCTAATATATTTATCAAACAGTTAAAAACGATAAGAATCCATGACACTAAATTTTATCGGATTCAAATTCAGAAGTTTTGGCCGGCAGAAGTTCGGTGAGACATACCAATAATTTCAATTCGTGGTTGCGGACGTGTCGAGATGACTAGCCTAGAAATGTTACCAGATGTCACGGATCAGGCGTATTAGCGATGGATCATTACATTTATTGAGTACTCCTTGTCGATCGATCGTTTGAACGAATCTTTTCAGAAAATTATGGAAAGACAAAATGGTCATATCACACAAACTATTACGTTTATGTTAACACATGAATGCAACGTGGGCGATCATTAATTACGTGAGCTGCTGTTCTTATAATTTGTACACCTTTCTCCTCGATGAGATTCGATAATATGTATTGGAATACAGGGGGCAATATTAACACCAATGAATGGATATTTACTTAAACTTGGAATCTCAATGCATTTAGTATTATGAATTTTATTGAACACTAAACATTGAATACATTGTACCTACTTATGTTTGTTATATTCAATTCAATTTATTCGCAGGAAAGGTACAGTTTGTTCTTTCTTATATTACTATAATAGTATATCTTATCCTAACCCGTTGGGTATGCGAATGTCAGTCGTATTAGGTTACATGGAAATCATTTGTCTTAATAAATAATAACACATTTGGAAGATTAATAAAAAATAAAATGTCAATAAGTTTATATAATGTTTCAAATGTCACAGAAAAAGGAAAACAACCAATATATCTTATAAGTAATTCTTATAATAGTGCAATATATTCCCATGATTGGGAAACAATTATCATGTGCGACCATAGCACCGGCTTTTGAGTATTGCTACCTATTAAATAGATATATAATGTCGTTTATGCTTGTTTCACTATCTTACAGATTCTTTAACCTGTTGTTCTAACTAATATGAAACTAATACAACTATATGAACTAACAAATAAATAATATACATTCACACACTCAAACCCCTCACTAAGATTCCATGTGTTGCGGGCGACGGGGACATACACAAATATGACATCAAAAACACCCACGATGACCACACGAGAAGAAATATTTATCCGTCACAAAAATGCCTCGGTCGGAAATCGAACCCGGGACCCCTCGCTGCACAAGCATGGACACTACCATCTGAGTTACGAGAGCGTCAACTAATACTACTAATTGTGCTTGAGTAAATCAATAATTTGATATATTTGTCAATAATTTGAAATGAATTTGATGAAACAAACAATTACATTGTAAGTAATTTTAATTTTTTATCATTGTCATAAATTGTAATTTTGAAATAACTATTATAAAGAAGAAAAAAATCAATAAAAATAATTTATTTCAATGCAAAGCATCTTGTCGGAGGATTTTGTTTTTTAATTAACAAAAAAGCCCTTGATGTTATTTTTCAAGGCCCTTCTGTAATTCACAAACAAGAATGCTATCAATATTATAATTTCATATCATTTGATATGATGATTGTCGGAGGATTCTATAAACCAATTTTATCTAATCTCTTACATTTGAAGCCAATTTAACTATGTTGGCAATCAACAATGTTAGAATAACTATCCAAATTTAATCCGTAGCTGTCTTACAGTCTAATAAACTTAAATCGTTCCTAATAATTATTCTCTAAATAGGATTACATCTAAGTCTGCTGAGGTGTTCGAGTATGTCTCGAGACAACTCAAAATCGGCTTGAACGATATTGATGAAAATTGGTATGTAGTGAAAACACGTGATTGCACAGATGATAGGCTATATAAAATCTATCTATCTATATAAATCTGTAATGTCTCTCTGTCTGTACATTCCAATTTTTTGTCAAATAACAAGATAAATATTCGTTTTATGATACATTGACATCAATGTGACCATTTTGAAAATGTTTGTCCGTCTGTCTGTCTGTATGTTACGTTATAACTCAAGCTCAACAACAGCTTGACCGATCTTCGTGAAAATTGGTATTTAGTGAGAACACGTGATTGTGCTAATGATAGGCTTTTTTTATTTTTATTTCTTATGTTAAAGCCGACAAACGAGCAGACGAGCCACCTGATGGTAAGTGGTCACTGTCGCCCATGGGCATCAACAAGACCAAAGGTATCACTGATGCGTTGTCGGCCAGGAAATGAGAAGAAGTTAATAAATATAGAACTGGCTCTCAAGCCCCCAGCCGGAACACGACGAGTCGTTTCGCGGCCGACTCAAGCAGGAGGGTGGTAGCTAGCCAGGCAGACTTCACGGAAAGACGATAATACCACTAATAATATTAATGGCTTAAACTTAAACTCTAAACAATCGTTACCTGTTATTATCAGAAGTTTTATCAATTTTTCATGTTTACCCCATCGTTTAACCTGCCTCGCTAATGCTCGATCTATTGGTAAATAAAAAAAAAAAATCGTGCAATAGTTTTGATTATAGAGTGATTCACAGCAACGACTCATGAGGGTAGAGCGACAATGATTCTTTAGAAAATTTATCTATACATATAATAATTCTAACTAATCGCTTTCTGTGCATGAAGGATATATGAGAAATCTACCATTAGGTGACTTCATTAACGCAATAGAACGTAAAACAATAGTTGTTAGAATTTTAATCTGTCTGTGCGTTTGTTCGCGCTAATCTCAGAAACGGCTTGTCCTATTTCGTTAAGGTTTTCACTAATGTATCGCAGTAAACGTCACTTAAAGTTCGTTCCATTACAATTCGTCCATCAATAAAAAAGTTAGAAATTAATTTAAATAATGCGGGTACTACCTATTTCTTAGCATGAGGCGTAGTTTTCCCGAAACGAAGCGAGGGTAGTTTGCTAGTTCGATAATAAAACTAAACTAATTCGTTAATTAATTAAACTATACTGATCATAAATTTATAGCGTACCAAAACTGTACATTAAATAATTATTGAATTTTTTTGATAGGATTTGTTATTCAGATCGCGCAAGAAATGTTCCTTTTAAGAATTCTTCCCTGTTCATCTGGCGATCTGTAGAAGAAACATCTTTGTATGATGATGGAGCTTCCAATGCTTAACGACCATCAAGATTTTCAACGATCACTATTGACATTAAAGTACTTTTAGAAATGTTTCACATTTAAAGAGAACTTCGGTGTTTCGGCTTTTGTAAACACCGGTTCACATCGAAACCCGGTTGCAATAATTATCCATCCGAGTGTAAAACTTCTAAGGGTGCTCCCTCACTTATTAACATTGCAACGGTCATTATTTTAACATCAAAAAATCTTTAACACGATTCGATGCTGTAAACTAACTGTACAGTGAGTATAATATACAAAAGGGTTTTAAGCGGCAATAGCTTCGTGGTTTAACGGTGTCTCATTACGGAACTAAGGTTCGAGTTCTGTTTAAACGCCTTGTGTTTCAAATATTCCCAATATTCGAATTTGATTCTTATTTCGATAAAGGTAAATGTGAAACTCAACCTACTTAGATACTTTTGTATTACAAAATATTCACAAGGGAGTGTAAATTAATCATACTAAGAGGAAAAGTTACGGACGTTGCTCCTCTGGAACACTCTACCTGTAAATATCCGAAAAGCTCCAACGCTGGGGAAATTTTAGAAACTAATCCGAGAGTATTACCTTACACAACTCATAGTCTGATTCAGCTAAGTATTTCATATGTATGGTTATTTATATAATGTACATGTATATAATTTTATTATTAAAAATTTTCTCTTGTAGCACCTACCGTAAACTCTTACCATCGCTAAAGGTTGGCTGATGGAGAATGCCATCAATGTAATTTAACAGAATTTAAGTGATTAAACTAGACACCCTTGAAGATCGTCATAATTTGTAGCTCAGTTGGTGGTGACAGACTGGCAAACAAAGGGCCCAGAATCCAGCCCCTACAATGGCAGACACTCATGTGACAGATTAATGTATTGTCTCTGGTCTTGGATGTTTAAGATGTCTATATATAATTAATGTATTTACATATACAATGTTGGTGTTAATATGTGGGCTTTTAATTTAAGAAAAAACAGACATGATTCCAACAACGATGCCGTTGTTAAACGTGCGCGTGCGCACGTATAACAACGAAGACACCGGATCTCTCCCTCGATTGCGGTAGACGCGGGTTCACTGAGCAGTGGCGTAAGGTGACACTTGATGCTTTCGATTTTAACACGACCCGATCTAAAAACATTGCATCAGAGTAACAACTACTTACTTGGCGTTAAAAAGTAAGACACGCGACCAGTGTTTGTCTTTCTGGTTAGTTTACAACGTAACTTTTAGGTTGTATTGTTTATTGAAGTTCTTGACAACTACTTCCTAAAAAATGGATGGAGGTACAAAAGCTATACCGTCTCTGAAGTACAAAGGGTTTGACTGATACTTTGATCTAGATGAAATTCTTCGAAATACCAATCCGATTTACATCTAGTATTTCAAAATATTGAATAATAATTCAATTGAACAAAATATTCTAGAAGGAAATTCAAAACAAAAACACAATAAAAAAATAAATAGTAATTTTCTTCAATGCAACTTGTATGGCATGATCTATCTTATTATGTCGTTACAATTCATCTCTAATTTCTACTCTTTTTTCTCCTGTATCTTTTAACAGTTAAATCACCATGATAATTTTCCAAACGAAAACTTCGAGTTCGAGTAGTCTTTTATGGATTTATCTTAACTAATTTTTTTCCGTGTTGGCCATCGAACGCATGTTCCCTGCTGAGAACATTACAAAAAATTACAGGTTTTTAATCTTTCGTATGATTTTTGTAACAGTTACATCTAATTGGCTACGACTTGTTTAAATCGAAGGATAATTAATCTAGTCACGTTTGATGATAAAAAGGTAACTTTGTTAAAATGTTTTAATAAATGAAAATTATGAAATCCCAGTGTATTTTTTGGTACAATCGCACAACGACAGTCGCTTCAGAATGACTAATGGATAAAACGATTTCACTACATAAATTCTCCATTCCATGATCACTTTTATGTTGTAGAATCTCAATTCATATTAATACGCCATAAAAGCTAAGCATGTTGTCTCTGCACACATTGATAAGAGGAAAGCTGGTGACCCCATTCTTAAGCGCCGTTTCGTAATGAGTTATTACTGGGTCGGAAAATTGTCGTGGTAAATTTTTGTCACTCGGAAACCGTGTAAGATAATGTTTAGTCTTTGTATTCTCTGTTGGACATGAGCCATTGAATAATTTGTCGTGATTTCTGTATATTTGATTTAAATCTTTTGCAGTATTAAGCTAGGCTTTTTCTCAGTTTCTTTTAAGAGGTATTTCAAATTTACTGTGTGTTGCTATGATAATTTCATAATGCAAGACAAGGATTAAAGGATGAAATATTTATTATAAGCCTGCAATCAATTTTCAAATAACCAGATCTTGTCTCCATAAATTTCCTAAATAATGGTTTACACGCTACGGAGAAAATTCGTTGGTGACAAGCTATAGAAACTTTATTTATTATTATTATTACTATCAACATTCTAACTAAGGCATATTAATAATCTCTCTCTTTCTCTTTCTGTCTCTATTTCTTTCAACCTATCTAATCATTTTAACACTACCCTCAAAATAATAATAATAAATTTAAAAGTCATAATTTCTATAATGTAGCAATAAACACCACGCTACGCTTCGGGAAACAATATTTGTGCATTCTGCGGGATTGTATTTTTTTTTGAACCAGAAGCTAAATTCTACTCATGTATTTAACTGCAAAAATAACGAACTTTCACGCAACTTACATGCCGTACACATCCGCCTTAGTGGTAGAATTTTAAAAAATGTTCGTAGTGGATGTGTTAATATTAAAATTTACATACTGTAAAAAAATAATCTGGCGTCAGATATTCTGGTAGGATGATGGATCATGAATGACTAAAGCTAAAATTATATATTATTAAGATAAAGCTATTTGAAAATGTATCGAGTCCCGGTCAAATCAGTACACCGTATTCAAAGACGGGGAATAAATAGGCTTTAGTTGTTGGTACAAAACAAGACTTTTCACTTTAAATGTGTTGCGTAAAAAATCATGACGACAACATCATCGATTAATGTCATTTTTTGGGCGTCATTTTAATCACTTATTGGCATCTGACGGTTGTTTGACTGGCAGCACATCACAACCAACAAGAATGAATGGCCACCAACGAATCAATGAATTAACATGGCCTAAAACGAAAAATCTGTTTTCAAGTAAGTATAATTACAAAATTGTATTCACAATTATTCAACATACTAAACTAGCAAACGAATATAATGAGATAAATGATTTGTTTAATGTTAGGTTCGGTGCGAAATTCAGCGATGTCGATCTCCCAACAAAGACAACAAAACCAAAAGTTTCAACATCAGTTAAAGACAACACGATTCACTATCAACTCGTAAGTGATGAATATGCGCACGAAGCTATTTACGATCAGATTAAACGACAATTCACACACAATAGACACGAAAAATCGAATGTTACCACGACAATACCATCTAACATTGAACAATTGAATAACCAATGATGCAACAGTCATTAACCACGGTTGTGCTATTGTTATCAAACATGGCAATTTTCAATTGAGCTACGGTTTTAGATTGGAAAGTATCGAAATATCTGATGCGCGCGTGTCTCACGATATTGGCCTGTGAGGAACACCTGCACCAAACAACAGAGAACTCTCGCGCCTCCCACATGTGAGCGTTTGTTTAAATGGATCCAAACGCATGTGAAGGTTCACTTGTGAATGGATGGTTAACACCGTTGCAGCACTTGGCCTCTTTCGCAGAAACAAGCAAGCTAAGGTAACATTATCAAGATCATACAGTTTATTTCCATTGTGAGCGATGAACTCACCCACGAAGTTAATTGTGATGTTTACTTTGATGAAACAGTTAGTGTGAATCCGTTTAAAATTGGGACTTTCATAGTTTCCGGTTTTAATTTTTTACTCAAAAAAGCGATGCACACTTTACTTTATAGTTAATTTTTCATATACACAGTAAATGTTATACATAGTTACAAACTAGAGTAAATTAAACTCGAGTTTAAAACTAATTATATTGTATATCAAGTAAAACATGCTGTTTAAATTTCGTTCATGTAACATCTACATACGAAAGTAACGTTAAGGTATCTGCACAGCAGTTAGAAAAAAAAATTATTACCCTTTTATGGAACAAAACGATCTACTTCCCAAAATATGTTATTATAGCGTGACTAATACGTTTGAACCCGTTAATTGTTTCCATTGCGATAAATTTAAAAATTATGAATCCAATATTATTTTTTAATTTCTAGTGCGATTGAAGATACTTTTAACAAAGAGAGAAGGTCATGAAAGTAGTTTTGACAACTTATGAAGATCCTAACTAGACTAAACTAAATTTTGTCAGACATCGTATTTTCATAATCGAACTAAAAACCTATGTTTCTTATTTATTAGATTTTTCTGAGGAAAGTTAAAACTTCAAAAGTAATTAACAAGAATCATAAGTTTTAAAATTGCCAACTGCGCAAAAGTTTCAGCAGTTCTTTCAATTGGGTCGCCACAAGGAGTCATCTCGTGCCCTGAATTATATAAAATTTTCTCCAGCAAGTGCTACATGGTAGCTTTATACAATATTCACGGTAGAACTTACTTTAATTGCTGCAAAAACTTAAAACAACTTACGAAGTCCATTAGTGGTTAGAAAGACATTTAAGAACTTGAAGAGGCCATTTGGAAGTTTTTATGACGATGCAATATTTATTTCTAGGTTGTCGTCTAATTAAACTCTGATATTTTGTACCCAAATGTGTGTAGATGAAAAAAGCAAAAAAAAACTTTAATATTCACATCGATCTGTACATACAGATAGAGATAGATTAATACAGAAAAGCTTGAAACAATTCACAACAAATCTAATACAGGCGGAACAATTACATCTGAGCGGACGAGTTCTATTTTAAATTGGTCAATAATGCTGCACTTCAACTTCCAGGACCTCATACAAATCGTGCGTAGGTTCTACCTACTACCAAAATCGAAAATTGAATTTTAAAATTCCAACACTAAATTTAGAATTATATGAGATCTATTTACGACATTACCCCAGAGACATCAGAGTAAATCTGCAATAGAAATTGCTCGTTGACAGGTTCACAAATTAATAATTTAGCGAAATCGCATTTTCACGTATTGTTAATGTTGAACATTGCTTGAAGAACAAGATAAACCTTTTTATTAACAAAAATTCTTTGCTTCTGCCCAACCCGTATAGTCCATATAACTTCATATTAGTAAATATTTGAATCGAAATACTACAGTGACCTTCAATTCAATGACAAGAATAATTAATAAACGTTCATAAAAAATAATCTACGAGTATATCAAGGTTAAGCTTGTATCAGGTGAACATTATCAAACATTTCAGATAATAATTAATAATTTTTGTGTCCTTATTTAATAACCACCTGTGCCC
This sequence comes from Megathymus violae, assembly GCA_003671415.1. Lineage (NCBI taxonomy): Eukaryota > Metazoa > Arthropoda > Insecta > Lepidoptera > Hesperiidae > Megathymus > Megathymus violae. The sequence continues at coordinate 7,474,878 of PDGT01000006.1, forward strand.
GCGACTTCGTCCGCTTGAATTTAACAAAAAAGTTATCTAGTAGAAATAAAAGCAACCTAAGTTACTCCTTATTACATCAGCTACCTGCCAGTGAAAGTCCCGTCAAAATCGGTCCAGCCGTTTCAGAGACTAGCCGGAAGAAACAGACCGACAGAGAGAGAAACAAAAATTGTAAAAAATGTTATTTCGGTATATGTAGTGTATATACATTCATATGCATGTAGTAAAAATCGATTATTTTAATATTACAAACAGACACTCCAATTTTATTTATTAGTATAGATGAAACATTATAAAGGTTACACAAATTATCTTATTAATTTTATGACTAATACGTTGAAAGAAATATATACTAATGTTATAAAGCGAGTGCAAATTTTGTAAGTTTGTGTGTATGCGGAGGGTAGTTTCAGAAAACCACGACACCAGTGTGAATAATAACATTTTTTTTAAATAAATTCACATAAAAGAATGCGGAATTAATAAAAAATCGGAAAATTCAACTCCGTTAAATTCAAGAACTGTACGAAACGGACCCAATCCTACAGAAACGTAAAAATCTATCGTGACAATTTTTGCTTGCAAATATAATACTGCATGCAATATTTCAATAGTTTTAACATAACATTCGTTTAGAATCAAAAAGAAGTTCAGTCAACAGATCTCTTTATATATATTATAATATATAATTATATATATATATATATAAGAGTAAAATGGGTTAAATATTTGTAAAACAAAGGAATTTGTAATATACTAACAGTATTTGATTCGATCAACATAAAATAATAACGAATGGAAATTAATTTAAAAGTTGTACAGTTTAGGAATAGCAAAAATGTCCAAGACTACTTTCCTAATCCTTTAAACAGCAATCTTGTGAGAATCACTTCGCGTCACTTGAATGGAGATTCAGAGCGTTGAACACATCAACGTAGGAGCAGCGCTTCGTCCGGTGTCTGACTCGCTTCTGAACCTATGAGTGGTTTTGCACGTGTTTTTATACTAGTTGATTGAGGGTGGGAGTGTTTTAATTTGCCTCTGCCCGTTGTTTTTGTTTTGTTATTGAATACTACCCGGTGTTTTAACTTATAATGCGCCGATATATATAAACTCCAAGTATGTGTGTCTAAAACATGTCTTCAAATCTGCATGCTGTAAACTCACGACAAAAGTACCCTCTTATATATGAACATTATCTATATATTATCACCTAACTATCATTTGTTAAAACTGTCTCGAATTGATAAAAAATCGAGTTGCTAAATCCGTGCACTTCCCCAATTTTCATTTCGAGACATTGAACACGTAACGAGCGCCTTCACCTTGAAGTAAAGTAAAGTAAATGTATAGTATTTCACTAGTATCTATATAAATATTTTTTTATTGTTTACCGTATCTGATTTAGAACGGAACTAACAACACGGAAACCATTTTCATATACGCAGTTAATATTACTTTTAGTCAAATAAATACAATACAAAATATTATTATATTACAAAATATATATTAGGTATATAATATAGGTATGTATACAAAGGATGTTATTATAAAAACAAAACTGATTTACCGATAGAACCTTAACAACTCCGTAGTAGACCCCGTAGCCCAGTTACCAGTGACCTTGACTGCCGAACGAGAGATCCCATCCCGGATTCGATTCGCGGCTGGGACAGATTTTAATGTGACAATAAAAATGTTTGTTCTCGCATCGTTGGCGTGTGTGATGACATAAATGCGTCTCATCTTAGTAACGATATAATATTTAATAAAAAAGTAATAAAATCAAGAACGAAAAGAAAAAATAATAGATTTATTTTCCCTCGTGTCCATCTTTTTATCATCTTCATACATAGCTTTTATTTTAAAGCATCAAGCATTTACTCCTACCAGAGCATTTTCCTCCATCAGCAGCCAGACACGCAGAGAACTTTCTCTTATCAGTAATGCCGCACAAATCTGCGATGGAAATAGAAATTGCAATGAACCAGTGTTGTTCAGAAGTTGCTTGTTCGGATCTGTTCACCGATAAAAATATTTTATAGTTCTTATTTTATAATAAAAATATTTAACGTTTAATCGAATACGATTGATGTTTTAAAACAGATATAATTTTTTAGCTATAAATAGAACAACAAATCGAATATATTCAATTGATTGTGCTCTGATACTAATCAATTAAGTATACCTAATAACATTATTACTACAATGCTGTAAACCGCATTGATGGTATAATTCTAAACAGAATAAATTAACAAACTACGTCAGCATCAAGTTAACTACAAGTTTGAACAGTAACATGCGTGTTAAATCGATTCAAGTTGCATTCAAGCAAAAAATACTTAATCGGAAAACAATAAGTATCGATATTATTCGATCCATTTGTAATGGAAACAATCAACACGTAACTGTTTTAAATAAAAATGAAGTTTAAATAAATATGACACATTAACAACACATCGATGATAAATTTAAATTAATATTAACTCATAGTAGATTAATCCAAAATATACGACAAGTGTTTGGCTACATCGATATCCGCCTGCTTCGACTTTCAGATACGACTACGGAGCAGCACTACATCACTAACCACTTAGCATTTCCATCTCGCGGGCTCGTTATTCAATTCAATTCAATGCCCACTTGGCAAACAGTCCGCGAACTTACCTCGGCTAACGGTCAGATGACACTACCGCTGGTCGTCTAGATTGTACCACTACGATGTTCGCTCTTCACTTACGTTGGGCATTCAATTAATATGCTAGTATTGTAAATTTCGCGGAATGGAAATTCGTAGAATTGTCTAGTCTATATACAAAATGTGCATTTGTAGAATCATGCATTTTGAGAATTATTTGTTTTATTTATGATTCATATGACATTTTAAGGTATTCATTTTGCGTCCACACAGATTTCTTGTTCCGCAGTGAAGTTACGCTATTTTTTTCTATTTTACTCGGTGTTTTTTTTTTAATTTTAATGTAAGTAGTTTGGTATATAAGTACATAGAGCGGCCAAAACAAATATTTTTGAGTGTTTGGTCTCTGAATTTTGAATCTGTGCACATATTGAGCGAATTGAACAAGAACAAGAATAACAAGAACGTTAGTTATTGTATATTAGTACTCTTTAAAATTATTTTCTAAGCTACTGATACAAAAGAATATGCTTCTGAATCACAAAATTAGGGTACTTTTACTACGTAGCTTTTACTTTTAAATCGTTTCATAAATAATACTTATAACGAGACACTTCATGATTCATTTCTTTAGATCAGACACAATGACGTCACTGGTCATTACATGAATAGTTTACTTCTTACACCGCGATGGATTGACGACATGTCTTCACATTTGTTCCTATTTGGAAACCAACCTTTCACAAATATATAACTTATGAAGAGATACGATTAAATTCGACCAGCCATTTTGAGTATTATAAAATTGTATTGGATACTTTACACTATAACGTACCAAAAATACGTATGTTACTACTGGACTACCTTTTTAACTATCATCAAGAATCATTCACCCTAAACCAGTTTTAGTAAAACGTTTTCTGGAACAGATAGATCGGTAATTAAGTGATAAATACCTTCATATTATAAAACGTTTATATACTCACACCCCCGCACTAGGATTCCGTGTTGCGGGTGGTATGGACATACACAATTATCACATCACATACACCCATGACCCGAGAACAAACATTTATCTGTCACATAAATATCTGCCCCGGCCGGGAATCGAACCCGGGATCCCTCGCTCGGCAGGCAGGGTCACTACCAACTGGGCTACGGGGTCGTCAAAACACCTTCATATTGTATCTGTACAATAAATATTCCGGTGCTGACGTTACTTTTTGCACTGATTTTAAAACGTAATATAAGATTGAAACTTGAAGTACCAGACTGGATACAGACTCATTGATACAAAGATAAAACAAGGGCCATGCATAGTTCTCATACTGAATCACAACGAACTAACCGGCAGATCTCTACTCTTTCATCCCGTCACGATCTCGAAATAGCCTCCGCAAGTCGTTGGTTTCACCTTCTGTCATTGGAAATGTTTCATGAAATCGAAATGGTGACAACATCAGATCGTATTCGATACGGTTATGGCTAATCCAGTAGAACGGAGTAATTTGCACACCGTACACATAAAAACGGTTACAGGTAATAAACTCGAAAAAAATGTTATTTTTAACAACTGCGCAGTATAGTTCATAGCGATCCTGCCTGTCGATCGCATGGTCCCAGGTTCGATTCTCCGGAGACCTATGTGTCAGATGAATGTTTGTTCTCGGGTCGTGGGTGTTTGTGATGTCATATTTATGTATGTCCATAACACCCACTGAACACAGAATCCCAACATGGAGTGTGAGAACTTTTGTTTACGTTTATTTTTTTAATATGGAGATTTGATTTTATACCTGCATGTCAGAATTTAGAATTATGTTCCCGAGGGAGGGACATATTATTCTTGTCTTAACTACAAATAAAACTAAAGTAAATTTAAATATTATAAGAAGTAAGTAAGAATAAGTATTAGTGTAACATTTTTTCCTACGAATATGGTACAGAAACAACTAAACATATTCAGGTGTAACTTAAGCAAACATGTAACTTAAATTATATATTTTGTATTCTGTAACTTAGTTTCTGTAGAATGGACGATTTAATCAGTATACAAATTCTAGTAAATGTTCTCTGTTAAGTTATCGCTAACAGAATTATACATATATCCCATTTAGAAGTTTTCTAATTTCAACATCGCTGGATACATTGTCTGGAGTTGCTATTCCTTGCTGTGACAAGTCGCTGGAGACTAAAATCCGGTGTAAGCCCGACGGTATCCTTGCACGGTGGTAATTTTTTTTTACCTGTTCGTCTAATTAATATTTTGTAATACAGTATAGGAGATTCAGTAAAGAAGCGAGTTTAATGTTTTCTTCTTGTTAGGAAAAGCGTTCGCGGTGTATGCTCATTTCCGATGTGTATGAGCGCCGGTGACCATTTATCATTAGGCCATGAGACTCGTTGTTCGTACAATATACAATATATATTAAAAAAGTAAAGGCGCACTTAGTACTATGTACATGAATATTGTAGTTGTCCCATTCTTCGGTTAGGGCTACGAACTTGTACATTACAATGTATTTAGGAATAATGTCACAATCCTACTCGTACAAGTAATGACTACTTTTAAAGTTAACTTATTAGTAACTTAACATGTATGGATGGCACAACGAGGAATACGGCCTTTTCAGAATAAGGTTTAATGCCCTCGCCGCGACTCGCAAAACGCCAGCTGCTCACCGCGGGCCACTTGCGTGGGGATACGCTTGTTTGAGTTTTGCAACGATTCCAAACTACTAGCTATTACATAGTATTTATCCACTGCAGTCTAATACATCTCGAGTACATAATATTATCGCGTCCTCATCGCTGACTCAACTCACTGAGTCAGTAGCTGTGCAGATATTTGTTTGGACTCAGATTTCACACACCATTGTATTAGCTGCTCTCATTCAACGTACTTATTAGTTACTCATAAGCTTCTTGTATCTTTACAAAATGTAACGTTACACTGGATTTGCGTTTGTCACTTTTTAACTCGCAAACCGATCTTCAGATTCACATGATTCTTGTTTCAGTATAGAATAGTCTACTGAAAGATATTTCAGATGATCCTTGTTTGGAAGGCACCACGGGCGGCACATAATATAATATATGATCAAGTTTTAGGATACCTTTGGTTATGATATCTCATTAGCAGTAACAATTTAATTGCATCAAGTCGAAAGACACATAATTGCAATTGCACGGTGCGTGCCGCCCGTGGTGCCTTCCAAACAAAGGTCATTTGAAATATCTTTTAAGTTATAAAGTTTTAACTAGACAATTTGGGATTTTGCCTAAACTATGCGACAATGATATAACTGATGTCATATTAATATTGTATTGTATATTTTACAACACGTTCAAGATCTATAATTACTCAGAATCTGAACTGCTTAATGCTGATCAAGGCTAAACAACGAAAACACCTGATTTTTAATTAATATTGTAGATGTTGAGGAAATTATTCTTTACTACAAACATGGGTTTATTTCACTGCTATTCTAGAGATAACCGCAAGAAAACCTACCTATACCTAAATGTTTCTCGTAACTCATCTAATTTATTGATACGAATGCAAAATAATTTACTAGCAGCCATGTGTCGTAAATGGCGGGATGATACCTTTCCATCGTCACCTCCAATATTCTATTACATCACAGTATAGTATTTCAATCATTATTATTATTATTAATACGTTTACACACTCACACTCCGCACACGGATTCCGTGTTGTAGGTCGCATGGACATACACAAATATGACATTACAAACACCCATGACCCGAGAACAAATATTTATCTGTCACATAAATGTCTGTCACGGCCGGGAATCGAACCCGGGACCCCTCGCTCGGCAGGCAGGATCACTACCAACTGGGCTATGGGGTCGTCGTAATAATTATCAATAAATTTAACTAAAGCTAAGAAGCTTACTGCCATTCAAATTTGTCATCAAATTCAGCCTCGTCCTCTACAGTTCAGTGAGTAGAGTCACTGAACTTCTTCACACCTCACGCCATTTAGGTTGGCTCTCCGGCACCTTTTAAAGCATCTATTGCAATAATAACTTAAAAAAGGAAATTGGACAAATCCATATGGGCTAACTGAATCGTATTGAAAAACAGCCGTTATTTCAAGCAAGTTGAAGTTAAACCTCAGCGAGACGGGCTGACGTCACCGTGCGTAAGTCTCACATGGCGTGCGAGCGTAGTATTGTTTAGTTATATTTACAACGCGGTTTCATCGCATGTGGTTTAGTCGAGACGCAGTGGGAAAAAATAATATCTGGTTCGTTGATCCGTGCGTACATGGACTGCCCTTGTATGGCCAGAGAGATCTCTCTCGCTGTACAACTGGATCGTGGTCTGAACAATGGGAAAATGTACGAGAATTATGTCCTAAGTATTAACATAACTGTTATTTTTGGATTGTGCTGTACGGATAGTTTTTTTCAAGTCAGATTCGTACTAAGGAAAGATTGGAGGTTAGGAACGATGTTTTCATTATTATAACACGTAAAAGCCTAAATGCTGAGCTCATTTCTCTACTTGAAATATGGTTTCAAAAAACTGACCGAGTGCTGATACGCAGATTACACATACCTCTGAGAACGTTATGAAGAACTTCCTGGTGTACAGGTTACCTCACGATGTTTTCCTTCACTGGATCAAATTCAATTCTAATACATCGTTTGAAAATTGGAGATATATCTAGGAATCGAAGGCAGTCTCCGTTAGGGAGATTAAAGTTGAAACAAATAGACTATACTTTTGTGAATGATGACATAGACAGTTGATCTTCAAGACGATAACGAACAAATTGTGCTATTTTTTCTTTCAAAATACAATACAGTAATCATGTGAAACATTCAATCCGAGTAATTATAATCTGATGGAAGTAGTAAAACTGCCTTCACGATAGATAGTAGTCTTACAGATAATCGGTTCACAATAGCGAGAACGCAACCATAGACATAAGAGACCATCCAACTTAAATAACACTGCAGATATTAGAAGTCAAGAAGACCTTATGCCCGACGTCTTGTGAGGATCATAAGCGATCGACTGAGGTATAAGCAACTGCAAACGCTGTCCGTATTTGAACATTTGACGGGTCAAGGCAAAATTTCTTGAGCAGTACTCTGCTTTCCGAAACATTAAGCATTAAGCATCGAGCATTAAACCATCGCTCCTGGTTCGTATCTGCGGTAACTATTCAGTCGGGTAAGAAACTTTAGCATTACACACAAAACCTGATGAAACTTATTAAATAAAACTAATTAAATAGAACCCGGAAGCTTCAAAAGAGGACACTTGAATTTATACCAACGGAAGATGGCTTGGAATCAAAGAAATGGATTACACTGGGCTTCTTCCGATCCATACGAGTTCAGAAAGACAGAATCCGGTCTGAACACCACCGAGCAGTGAAAGCTATTCGTAAAAGTAGCAGTGAGATCCAGTAAAACAGACAACATCATGTCGTCGCACTCAGAGGTAAATATTACTCGAACCAAGCAATTCAAAGGGTTGTAGAGCACGACTAGGTGTTAGTTTTACCTTTCTCGCGCAATACAAACTTCGTTTAGCAGCAATTTGTCATATTAACAAAGTTGTCCCAATGGAACGGGCAACAGTGTATTCTACGTGTGTACTCAACGAAAATTGGATTTCGTTTTACGTGACAACATGTACTCGTAGTTTATGTGTGTGTTTTAAATATTATTAACTTTTTAATAAGTTAGATTTTACACTCAAATAATTACGTTTTGTTGTCATCCAAAAATCGTTTAGAATCTTGTATGGAAAAGTCGAATAAAATTTTTATACAACCGTGCATCATAATAATCTCTTTAACTTATTTAAAAAAATTAATTTTCTAAACGATAATTAGATAATCATTAACTTATTGACATAATTACCTGTATCGAGGGAGTTTGTAACTCCTCTTTATAGATTAATTAATAGTCAATCAGCTGGCCATAGCGTTCAAGTGACTTTTATAAGACGTTACACATCAACACAGTACGCGACGAAGCATTACAGTAATTAATGTGAAAATTAAATACCGAGACTGCGTTCTAAGTCAGTCGTTGTCGTATAAACAACGGTACCTATTGTATGAGTTACTACTTAGTGTAAGTTAGAATAATACATTACGTTGTATACAGGAGAGAATGTAAGAACAGAGATTTACTGTATCGCGTTCTAGAAAAGTAGATTAAAGAGAAGAAGTTTTTTAGAGGCCCTAAATCCGTCCGACCTCCGTATAAGATACGACTGCGAACTCGTACCCTGTGAAGCGGACACTGCGAACAACATCGTGAGAATTGTCAAACGTCACCCTTTCAAGTTTGTTTGGGAAAAACTAAAAGCCAAGAAGGCATCGGTATCTGGATATAGAAGCGATTCGCGTTAATTTGAAAACTTAGAAAGCCAAACTAAAACAGCTTCTTTTATACCGTCCATCCAACGTATTAAAAAACGAACTGTTTTATTCGCTTTTTTAATGGTTTCTATTAAATGTGTAACGGCCAATGTTTCAAAGAAGTTTTTCACCAGATGCTCCCGTCTTATGACTATTATGGTCTTATATTTTATGCTATCTATAAGAAGGCCGAATCTGCATTCTCAAATCAAAATAAACCCAAATCAAACAGTTTTCAACTGCCTAAAATTTCCATAATAATAACAACGATAATTGTTGTTAATTTTTATCGGGCACTTATTAGATTTTATGTTTGCTCCGTTTTATTGTTTTAGGGACCACTAATCCTAGTTTTCTATAAATTATGGCATTTTGTTTTACTGCGTATGTTAGAATACCTTAAATCAACTTTCCCAAATCAAAACACGTTTAAATTAATCTACAATTACCTAAGTGTCATTGAAATAACGATATTTTTTTCTAGTTTTCCTAAAAACCAAGGTCAATGAGGTAAATTTTACATTTGATCTAACAATCTAAGCAACTGCCTCATATCACAAAATGACGTAACCACCTACCTATCTGTGATTTAAGTGTGTGAGTTGGACATATATATATGTATTATGTTAAGAGCCGACAAACGAGCTGACAAATGAGAAGAAAGTAAGAAAGAAAGAATGAAAATATTTATTATTTATCTCATTTATATAATACTGGAGACCCTCGTTTCGTTTCAGAAAACCTGCGCCTCGTGTTGAAAAATAGCGCTCGTTTCTCAAACGAAGGTTATTCTTTATTCTCAGGCATTTAAACATTTTTATATTTGTCCCATTTTATTGTTTTAGAGATCGATTTTTCTCATTTATACTAATAAATAAAATTGGAGTGTCTGTTTGTAATATTAAAATAACCGCTTTTTACTACATGCATATGAATGTGTATATACGGTACATATACCCAAATAACATTTTTTACAATTTTTGTCTGTCTGTTTGTTCCGGCTAATCTCGGAAACGGCTAGACCGATTTTGACGGGACTTTCACTGGCAGGTAGCTGATGTAATAAGGAGTAACTTAGGCTACTTTTATTTCTCCTAAATAACTCTTTTGTCAAATTCCACGCGTACGAAGTCGCGGGCACAGATAGTCCTAATAATAAAACTCTAAAAGAATCGAATTTGTACAAAGTATTTTGTTTTAGGCTTTATTATCGATATGGGGACCAAATTTTTTTTGTCTGTTTGTTACCGAACCACATTGAAACCACTGAATCGATACAGCTGATACTTGCCATATTTTGATACTCATCGCGGGAAATGGATATGATCCGGTATTAGTTATGCTAAGAGATTAATCAATAAAGTGAAAATCTCATATACCGCTCAGGACTGTTCTCGCCTAGTCGTGATTTGGGAGTCTTATATTAATAAATAATTAAATTATATTGTATTACAAAACCACTTCTTTTTTTATAAAATTACATTTTGATTAGTACTCCCATACAAGTTTGTTATCTGTATCAAACAGATCAAATACCATAACGTCATCTTTGTTATTGTTATTTTTGTCAACTCGTTTACAATCACATGTGGGTAGAAAGAAAACTTTAATAATGACGTCTCCAAGGAAACAAAACGAAACAAGTTGACAGTTCTCAAACTATCGGTACGTACAGTTTTAAACCGCACTTATACCTTTGAGATATACAACTCACAGTTATTTAGATTTCCTCGCATTGTTACCCTTCAATAAGCAAGTCATAATTGATTCTAATAAGGACGTAAAATCGATAAATTGAGGTGCGCACACAATCGACACTCAGGCCACCCAAGTCGTTGCATTTGAAGCCACGAGGCTATCAATGTTTCATACGGCCCGTCTTAGAGATAACTTACCTAATAGCTTATTACAACAAAGCAAAGAACGTAAACTGTTAGTTAAAATGTTAGGGATACCTACTTTTGGCGAGTTAAAGCAGATTGCGAGGAAGTTACACTAAATCGGTTTTTGCAAGGTTACTTACTGCAATGCGTAGCGTACTTGGCTATTGTTTGATTTATACTTTGCAAACGTTACAATATTTCCTTTGTCTGTAGTGTCCGTACGTAGAATGATGTATTTACGTTTATGGATTAAGCTAATAATTTAAATACCTACTAAAAAAACCATTATCTCTACTACCATATAAATCTGTAGATTCTGACTGTAATTTTAATTTTATCTGCATGTTATGTGATAAATATTTGTTTTATGACATGCTGCCCCAAAGTATACTACTGTCTGAATTTATGTTAGTCTGTCCTTCTATAATTCAAAACAGTATTGACCGATCTTGACGAAAATTGGTACACAGAAAAAAACATGTGTTTGACTTACTTTACTTAAACCAGCTCAAAGCAAAGAAACAAACAAATGTATTTCAACTATTAACAATTAAAAACAGTAAATAAAGTTTTTAAAACTTATCGAGAAACCTATCTTGATAAATGTTATGAGCCATGAATTGTTTTAATGATCCAAACATCTGTTCCTGTATTGTTATGTATACAATACAATTATATACACAAGTATTTAAAAAAAACGATTAAACCTATATAAATATAAACACACACACGCTCACTCTCTCTCTCTCTCACACACACACACACACACACATTTATGTATGTATGTGCATATATGTGTGTGTAGAGATAAAACCCACTAAGATTCAAAGTAGTACAGTAGTACAAGACATGGAAAATAATCCAATACATCTATTATATGGAATCCCCTCTCAAACTAATCTGATTCTAACTTAATCAAGTTTTTAAAAAAAATTAAGGCAGTAGATTGTAACATAATTATTATATCCCCACCCAGTAAAATAAAATGCAAATGAACAAAAGTGTAAATGCCTCACCATATAATTATTCAAGTAAAATACATACTTAGGAAACTAACTACTATTAAAATTAATATTGAAAGCCTAGATTCATTGATTTGAACGTGGGAATTACACATACATTTTACACAGTAAATCTTGCAGACAATACGACTTAGTGACTGCCATAATAGAATTTCCTCCAGATCACTATAGAGCACAGTGGAGCAGTTGTAGGTCATTTTGGGCCTTCTCATTTACGAGGAGACTTTTGCCCTGCAGAAGGGGCCATCAATGGATTGAAGCCACAGTAAGTGAAATTTTTTCATAGTTCATTTGGTAGGGACCTTGGTGAGCAAAAGATTTATTGATTTAATTCAAAGCTGCAGCTGGTGTTTAAGTAACTATATTTTTCACCTCATTTCCTTATGTGTGTATCAAGGCCAACCAAAATACTCCTTATGGTGCATGTATTAGCTAAAAAAAAACTAAAGAGATAGGAAAAATGTCAATATCATGCCTTTTCTACAGCCATGGAAATAATAGATCCTCATTGTGTCTGTTCATTTGATATCAAATCTGTACTGAAGACTGTAGATGAAAACAAACAATTTAATCATTTAAATAAAATATTACTGCTTAAAAGTTGACAGGATATGTTGCTTGTATTACAGGTAACTCACACATTCTTTATTATAATTAAGCCTACTCTCAACATTCAAAATCCCTAGGATTTAATTTAAATCCCTAGGATTGCGGAATGGACTAGCCAGACAAAAATAGTGTTGAATTAATTAATTCTCAGCCTCAATTTTTTTAAACTAGCTGTCACACTGTATTGTATAGCTTATGAGCAGAATATGTGAGTACCAAAATTTAACATGACAATCGGGAACAATAATAATTTGTATTTACTATAAATATCTTCAAAGTCCATAATAATGTGTTGCTTAATTAAATAAAACACATGTTATCTCATTAACAATAAATCATTACTGTCTTAGTAGCACTTACAGAGTGATTCATTCTTTGTGTTGAAATTTATTGTTATAAACTAACTACTTATGTTTGACTGCTTCAGGGTATGTATTTGGTAGTACATATGGGGGGCTATGTAAATTACTTCAGTATTTAGGTAAGTTTATATAGTTAAGTTGGTTATTTCAGTCTGACAACTGTACAGAAATATACATTTGTTTTGTATATGAATACTTCAAGACTGTAAAAATATTTTAAGATTTACATTTTAAACATATAACAATGTTGCAGTATTAAAATATAAAACAGCTTACACTAAGCTTTACTTATCTGCTTAGTAGAACCATAATATATATTAGCCTTATAGAGGTATGTCAAGTTTTGGTTTTTTTTTCTACAGAAGCCACTATAGAGAAAGTAATAACAAATTCCTAATAAGAGATATGATATGAAAAATGTTTCCTTCAAGCTCTATTAATCAATAGAGATGTAAATTATGTATATAATAACAATTCTGCATGTATAGAATATAATTTTAAAAGCAACTAAAAATAAAGGTTTAAAGTATACATAGGAACTTGTAATTAAAAAATACTGGGCCAAGGTGAATATGTTTTAATTTGATAACTCGGGCCACTGAATCCATCCTATTTAGCACATAGAGTGAGAACCACAGAAACCAGACTTAAAAATATCGTTATATAAGTTTAATTGACCAGAACTAATGATAATGTGATGGGAATTGATGCACGCTTAGTCTGCTTTCAATCATGCACCACTCAAGACAATAGCTACCTCTTAATATCATAACACAAATTATTATCTAAGGCATAAATTGTATTATTGAAATAGTAACAGTAACTAAATGATTCAGTACATGCACGCTTACCATGTTCACAACAAAATAGAGGCTAATCGTGTTTAAAAGGGGGTAAATATCGATCACACACTCACCACAACAAGATAGCCGCTGAACTTGAAATTATACTACCAATTTTCGGCAACTGCTCACGGTTTTAAACAAAAATGTCCACTTAAAATCACAAACTGACACTACACTTTAATTGCTGATTGATAAACTTTCGATTTGTTGCTTTTATTAGTCACAATAACAGAAAAACATTAGAAACATATTTACGGCAAATCACCCGCACCACTGACACAGCGATTCATATAACGACTACACAACAGACTGTCAGAGCTGGGAGCACAAAACCAAACAGACCTATAGAAACGGAGGTTTGTATCGACTGCGCCGGTTCAAAATTACTTTTCCTATTACCCAACGAAATTAAATATACCTATGAAATGTACATTTTACTCTCATTTTCAACGCCCGTTTACACTTGGCCAGGTTATAATATCGCCATCTGTAATGAAGAATCAGTACTACGAATAAGTATAGCGCCATCTGTTATTCACTGCAACATTACTTCGTAAGAAACAGTGTAGTCCAAGCATTCATTGTGTTGTCTCTTATTTCCCATAGATGGCGTATATTATAAAGAGATATATACTTTCTGACAATAAATTAATATTTTACTGTAAGTGTAGTAAATAATTTTTTTTTATTAATTTTTGGTTAATTATTATAGTTTGTTTAGTTGTATACAAGTCGACAATAGGTTAAACTTACACTTCACATACATAAACTTTGGAAATATAAAATGCAGCCACAACCTAATCCATTTTTTGATTATGGGATAATCAAATCTTATAATCAAATCATGAGTTCAAGTTATCTCTGATTCTGATATTTTTTATACAGATATACTTGACATTTTTATGAATATATATAGACATTTTATGAATATAGCATTTTCGTTGTTGTAATATAAGTAAATAAGTAAACATAAATAAAGTAATGTTAAGTAAATAGTTGAACATAAAATAAAACAATTTTATTTCACAAACCGTTTCGAGAATTTGTAAATTTTCAACCAATGACTGGTGTCGTATCCCATACTAATGCTTTTCCATTAAAATATATTTTTTGAAGAAATAACGTAACATATTAAACTGATCTCTTTGACCACTCAAGCTGCATAAATCAATTTACACTTACCTATCTACTGTATCAGTTGTTTTTTGTTGCTTTGCTTTTGACGTTATAAACTAACCGAGAACCACCTCGAGTGAGAAAAAAGTGGTTCTAAAACTCGAAATGAACGGTTTAGGTTAACTTCCGCTCGAGATGACCGCTGGCGAGACGAGGGCATTAGGATGTGAACGTGGAACAAGAAATCCGTGGAGACCAGGGATGTTATGGAGCTCCGTAACCGTAACTGATACTATCAGATATCCGAAATAAATATATATTCGAAACTGTAAGCGAATCCGATAAAAAAGTATATGATTTCGGATAGGGGCAAAATCTAAATAAAAACATTATGGCCGGTTTTCGCCAGCCGAGCCAATACTCTAATCACGTCGCTTTAGACTGTTTTTATAATTAAATTTTCAAGGCTAGGGTTTTTTTCTGTGATTATAATACTAAATAATATCTAGAAACAAAGTTAAACCTTCTAAATACATTATATATTTTTCCCAGTCGCAAACCATTTAATATCCGTAACCGAAATTATCAGAAACAATCGGATAATCTGAAATAATTTTATATCCGTAACCGTAACCGAAACCGGTTAAATATTATTTATATATCCGTAACCATATCCAAATCCGAAATTTCTTATCCATAACATCCCTAGTGTATAACTTGTAACGAAACAAATTTTATCCCGGGAATCTGGGATCAAACTTGATGTTTCCATGTATAGGTTTGATTATTTACTAAGTTCTTACTGGAGACCAAAAGTAGAAAACGCAACCGGGCACACAAATATTTCATTCCAAATAATTTGTTGTAATCTTTAATGTTTTGACAATTTACTAAATAACTATAATTGTTACAAATTGCTATTTTTAAATGTTTGGTTTTTAAATTAATTACCAATAACTTAGCTCAGTTAAATAAAACAAGTTGAGGAAACCTGCCTACCTGCGGGTTCACAGTGCAGTCCTCAAATACGATGTTACTAACACGCATTTTAGCGTGGTGAACAATGGCTTTAGTTCCTCTTATAAATAAGCCTGAGCTCAGTAGTATAGCTTCAACATTCAATAGTTTCTTAACGTGCTTAAAGTTCGCGCGCGATAACAATCAATAAAATAAGTTATAATAAATTATTTTACAAACACACCGACTCCACTCCACTGCTTTCGATTTCAAAGCGAAGAATTTTATTAAGTGGGTGAACTGAAAAAATGAAAATATCTTTATCTGTCTGTTCCTCGACGTGATAATTAGTAGATATGAGACCATCGGATACTGCGTCACGGCCTAACACATTCCTCCATACCTCATCAGGGTTAATGGTTTGTTGGTGATGGTTACTCAGTTAAATATTACCGATTTCGCAGGTTCTAATGACTGTCGAGAACGCCGTATCTTAATGACCGTCCCGAGAGTCCGTTTCCGGTTGGGTTAACCATTTTTTTGGCAAAGTGTGATAGTTTTTAAGGGCTTTCTAAAGTGTGAGCGACTCCATCTATCTCCGATTCCATGGCAACCTCTTCTGCTGGTGATGCACCTTTGATTGCTCCTTGGAAGCCGTGGTTCTTCCTTGGATGTCGCTGGGCTCTGTGCCATCGTTCATTGTAGGACTGTTGAGCCGGTATTGTTGTAAAGCAATTATAACTAGACAAAGAAAGATATATAAAAAAAAATACTTTCAGACACTAATACAGAACTGTTGCGTGATGGTGGGGAGTCTAACTACGTTCCTCCTTGAATGAACCATTAAAATTTTTAAGTGTTTCAGTTCAGTCGCAATGTCAAAAAGCAAGTAATCTGTAGGTCTATGGTTACTAAGTAGTAAAACCAAGTGGTCGGTTAAGCGTTCGTGATATCTGATCTCTATGGGCATCTGCGCCCCCTTCCCATCATTATTTCAATTTATACCTAATCATGATTAATGACCGTATATTGAATAGCAATAATTAATAATTTGATTACAGTTGCCCAACTGCGTTCTAACAATTTCTCTGATTTCTTAGGGTTCCACAACAGCGAGACCTTCGATTTTCAGTTACACTATAATATAATACGAGCGGCCTCCCTCCGACGTCGTTTGGGTTGATTGAAGTTACGCTGATATGATGATTCAAAATTTCATATATTTTGCCTCGATTAACATCATTAGGTTTACGAATATTGTATATAGCCTATCATCAATCACGTGTTATCATTACATACCAATTTTCATTAAGATCGGTCGAGGCGTTCTTGAGTTATCTCGGGACGTACAGAGAAACTCAACAGATTTATACATATAGTTGTGTAGATAATATAGATACAGATTATAAAAAGAGAGTGCGACCTTTGTAATTTTGTGGGCATGCGGAGTCCAGTATCTGGAACCACGCTACCTATTTAGGTTATATGTATGTTTGTATATATATGTATATAAATAATTAATTGTCCAAACCGAGAGACGTTGGAGCGAGCTGGTAGTATACAATATTCTAGCTTTGAGCTCGACCAGCGCTGTGTCCAAGACTACAGCAGACACCCTTGTTAATATCAAAAACAAACATGAGTTACTAAAAGGTCTTGTAAAAGGTCCGTTTTTTAACGAGATTACCTAAACCGCATCTATATTAATTTTAAGAAGCGACATTACTTACTATTTTTGAGGTTGTCAATAATATGTTTTGTCAGTTTCGGAAAAATTAAAAGTGGTAACAATTACCTTCAATTAGTCAATGGGATAGGTCGGAGGGGCGATCGGTGTTATATGACACATTTATATTAATGTTAATATAATGTTTTTTACAGATAACGCAACAAGTGACCGGGCGCGGGGTGAACAGGATGAACAAAACACAATACCCGAAGCGCGATTGTCGTGCCTCCGTAGGGCACCAATAAACGCGCTTCGGATTTATTGGCCTGCGCTTACGGTACTGGCGAGACGAAAATTACAACAATTTTTTTTTTAATTTATATTATATTTATATTTTTTTTATATTTT
The DNA here is from genome assembly GCA_003671415.1 of Megathymus violae. NCBI lineage: Eukaryota > Metazoa > Arthropoda > Insecta > Lepidoptera > Hesperiidae > Megathymus > Megathymus violae. The sequence goes on from PDGT01000006.1 coordinate 7,492,799, forward strand.
ATATTTTTATATTTTTTTAATTTATTTGACAGGCTAGTAAAATTTTTCATATTTGCACAATTCTGCCAAACTGAAGCACAGTTTGTTGAGTTGTAGTCCTCGTAGATACATGTATAATCTACATACTAATATAATTATGATATAAGTAGATTAGCGAACCATATTTTTATATAAATGTGTTTGTGTTGGTATAAATATAATATGTAATAGGTGTGTGTATGTGTGCGCGCGAGTGTGTTTGTTTATGTGCGAGCGTGTGTATGTGTGTGCTTGTTTGGTTGGATCTGTTTATGAAAGCACGCATCTTTGTATCTCGTGCCCGCTCCCTCGTCACCCTGTCCGCCGGCCTACGCTACGGCAGCTTTGCATGGGGCCACACTGGACATTGCGCGGCGGCGGCGGCGGTGTTTATTTTTCTAAATTCGTAAAATCTTCTGAACGGAACGCCCGATTTGAGTAATGCAAAAACTTATCTATAGGTATTGAAACAGTTTTGAATGTGAAATGATTTATTTGAATAAGGATTAATACGAAGGTATGGTTATCAAGGTCTGATTTTGGTCAGCTTTTAAAATGTAAAATGTGGTTATAGTGACATAATTACAATAATTGGATATATAGTATCGCGAAAATATTTGTAAATATTGATATGTTCTCTGATATTGTAGAACAATTTTGTTCTATCATCATTAGTTTCCACAGCATATGCGATAAAATAAATTTTTTAAGCAATTTTTTTTACACCTTGATTCACGTTACTAAAGTTTTGGCAACGATCCCTCATTTTTTCTAGTAATAAATATAGCTTATGTTACTCAGGAATAATGTAGCATTCTAATGGTGGAAGCATATTTAAAATCGGTTTAATAGTTTTTGAGTTTAGTCGTTACGAACATACAAAAATACAAAGGTTACCTCTTTATAATATTAGTATAGATACAGATTCTGGCATTTTGTCACAACGAGTGTTGTGTTGCGCAGCGGTGTTAAGATCAGCGACGTTCTCAACCTGTGAAACTCCATTAGGATCCTTAAGTTACGTCTGTCACCGTCCTCAAGTAGGCGTTTTGTCTGAGGTTATATCACTAGCCCGCAAAAGAATTGACGGACCATTCGATGATACGTAGTCAGTAACCTCTGGATCCCTTGGAAGTTCGTAACACCAATTTTGACGACCCCGTAGCCCAGTTGGTAGTGACCCTGCCTGCCGAGCGTGGGGCCCGGGTTCGATTCCCGGCCGGGGCAGATATTTATGTGACAGATAAATGTTTGTTCTCGGGTAATGGGTGTTTGTGATGTGATACTTGTGTATGCCCATGCCACCCGCAACACAGGGAATCCTAGTGCGGGGGTGTGAGTGCGTAAACGTTTATTTATTTATTTATTTAATTCTTTAAACCAGTGTTGGCCAACAGAAATGTTGCGATTTCATTTGTTATTGTATTTTATGTAAATAGTCGACCGTGGATATGGGTCGCCTGATGGTATGTAGTACTGACCTCCTTAGACATCTGTATCACTACAGACATCGTTGACGCGTTATCAACAATGAAGTGAAAATTATTGTTAGTTATACCATAATATTATTACCTTATTATCAATCATGAACACGCTTGTGCACTGAGTATCCAGTAATACGATCGAAATACGTTAGAGATAACTACGTTTTGTTACTAGATACTGTTAGAGATACCTACGTTTAGTTTAGAACTAAAGTGGTAGCCAAGCAGGTTGGGAACCTAATCATCAAACCACACATTGTGGGATAAATAAATAGTTATTATTTATGTACGTTCATCCACTCACACCCCGACATTCGGTTTAGCTGTTTCCGGTGGCGTGGACACACACAACTGTCTACCTTGACCAGGACTCCTCGTTCGGGTGACAATGTCAATATCAACTAACGTATGGAGCCAACAGTATATGTAAAAATAATTTATGATAGTATTCTCGGTAATTCAAAAATCCGTGACACGGCATTACAAGAAAACATATTTTTCTTAGTAACTTAATTGATTACTTTACCACTTGTGTAAGCGATTGTACTTACTCGTAAACGAAGCTGAGATCTTCGTTTTTGGAGAAAAAAGTATCGGGTAAGAAGAATCCAGCTGTGCGATATTTATGACTTTATATTCTTCTTTCTCGCTCGTTCCTTGGCTTGAGACATATCCACATCTCTTTCCCCCATCTTCCCGCTGTTATCTACGATTGCGTTTCACTCTGTTGTGAGAATTGTCGTTGGATATTTCGAATTTTAAAATCATTGAGTTTACCAGAGGAAGGAATATAAATTAGACATGTGTTCTATTGTCAACGATTAAGGAACATAAATTAGCAAACGAAGTAGTGACTGTACTTGTTCTGACAACCCAAAACTATCTCACTGCTGGGATGGATCCTCCTGTCACAATGAGGTAGGTACAGAATTAAAAATACAGTCCACCGCACTGGCCAAGTGATTACACTTTATGTATACTGTATACTTTTTAGAACATTATAGAGTAACCTTTGCTGCGTACGTACGTATTTTCCTCATGATTTTTCCCAACAAAAGCAAGTGATAAGTAAGGAGATGTCGTTTGAACAATTAGAGGTTAATAAAGAATTGTACGGCTGGCGCCTGCACACCGTACAGCAGGTACAGGTGAGATTGCTCAAATACTATCAAATGGTCTGCAGCCAAAGTTCATTCATTAAATAAAAATACATTACTTGTCTTCCGTTTAATCCACGTCACTATTTACGCCTGCGAGCCTTTCCACTTATTTCATTAGACGAAATTTTACGGTAGTAAGATGTAAATTCTTCATTAACATAGTATTTATTGTAATATGATTTCTTTAGGACCCTTGTTTATTGTAAAAGAAATGAATGAACTTTGTTAAAATCATCATGTGTCAATCAATCTGAAAACAGTAGAATAACATGGATGGTTGATGCAACGTATAAACTATATACTAATATATTTACTATTTCAAAATTAAAACTCAAAACTAACAGACATGCAACGCATTATCTAAATTTGTACATTTCAGAAAAGTGTGATGGTTCCTGATATATATATAAGAAAAAGTAATATAAAAATCTCGGTCTTACTTCAATTCAATAGAAAATGGATTTGTTGTTGTGTTGTTTGTTACCAATATTCATCGCTGACCATCTTTCGACCATCGTTTCATACGTTGTCAAACATGCACCTTAGGTGATGGAAATTGTCTGGACTCTACATGGTTTAATCTTTTTCCTATTCCTTAATAATGACTCAATATTGTCATTGTAATGAGTCTTATGTATCGCGATAACAAAAACAAAATCTAAGTGTAATAAAAGTAATAAAATAATACTCAAATTTGTACATACCAGAGCATCCATAGTAATTTTTATCTCGGGCGTACAGATACGTTTTCTGGTACACAGTATTCTAATTATCTTAACGTCAAACTTCCTTGACCTATTCAGTAGTTTTCGCGTGATACCACAACAGACAGACAGATATTTAAGTTCGTTCCAGTTTTAATATTAACTAGTAGCTCGCCCGAATTCGTTCGGCTTGGGAAATTATCTATGTAGTAGAAGATCTTAATTAACATAAATATTCTGGCCGTATTGGGGCGTCCTAGAACACTCTCCCGATCCCATGCTGGCAGAACAGGGTGTCGTAAGAGGCGACAGAAGCCAGCCTGCTTGGTGGTAGGGCTTCGTATAAAGATTATATTAGCAGTATTATTATTAGGTAATTAATATTGTTAGTGGTACATATTATTATCTTTACGTGAAGCCCGCCTGGTCAGATACCACCCTCCTGCTTGAATCAGCCGCCAAACGACCCGTCGTGTTCCTGCTGGGGGCTTGAGAGCCTTTTCTGGCCGACAACGCATCAATGATACCTTTGGTCTTCGTTATTCTATATTTTTTTACGTCCCGTGATTCCAGAGATTACCATAAACGTAAGCATAAACAAAATGCACAGTCTCTTTATTATATTAAAATATATTAAGTACAGATTGTTATGAGGTCAAATTGACGTTTCTGTATGTATTTCTATTTAGCTCGAAGGTTCTACATAAGGATTTTTAATGAACGCTCACAAACTCACATTCTCGTACTGGGATCCCGTGTAACGTGGCAACGTGGGTTGGCTGTATTGTACTACGGTGTGTGCAACTAAGACGTCACAGACAACTAAGACCCAAGCACCTGTATTTTATTAGTCATATAAATGTCTGTCTTTGTAATATGTATAGTCTTTATAATAGTTTATTTACCGTTTAATCGCCAATTTTATTTTATCGTTAACGCTTTCTATCAATACTAACCAACAAGGTTGACAAAATTATAGTGTCAAAAACACACGTAAGTATGTTTGATATCATCACCAACATTATGAAAATTACGACATATAATTATCCCACTGCTGGGCTTGGGTTTGTTTTTAGGCTCACAGTTTATTTAAAAAGTTACATAAAACTAAAACTTGTTACAAAGCCATAAATAAAAATAATAATACATAATAAATGTATAAAAAATATGGCCCTCTTTTCACTATCACATTTTTGATTGCATAGTATCTACGGAGCCGTATTAAGTAAATTATAGGTAAAGTAAAATGACTAAGCCCTTACTTTGCGTACCTGATTATACAAACCTGTCAAGAAACATGGGTGTAACGAATTATGTAGTGATGAAAGTCGGATCAGTTGTCAGTACTGGAACCCTTAGTGAGAAAAATATTCTTCATACATACCGAAGTAAATCTTTATATATATATATTTACGTAACTAGTTGACGAACAAACGAACGTGTGTGTGTCACTGAATTCTTCCTGGACGACTGGATCAATTTTCATGAAATTCTTTGTGTGTAAAGGTCCCTGGTCGGCTTGCATTTACAATTGGATCCGGTAGAAAATTATTTCACTTAGTTTATTGACAAGTAGAATATACAAAAACTGTTTATTGGATACGTCGATAGCAGACAAGCCAGCGGTCGGGCAGGACAACTTCTGCCGGGTCCACTGGTACTCGTATATATTTGAAATTACGTGCGTTTTCTACAAATGACCCTGAGTTATGTTAGTTTTTCTTTGCATTCTTCGTATTTTTCCTGTTGTTGTACTGCTATTTTGGTATATATAAAAAATTTCGAAAGACAAATTAAATGACGTTTTGTACTAGTGAAGATTAATAAATCACATGAATAATAAATCGATGATTTTAACCATACCTAATAAATAGGATTATTGGCAGAGAGTGCTGAAAGTTCTGACGACGCTTTTTTACACCCAAACCTATAATCGACTACTAAATTGGCATTTCAAACAGATGCAACGTCACTAGCGAAGCCTGAAGCAACTATGACTAAATTTTAGACCCTTATTGAACAATTTAGCCCTGTTGGTACTGACCCTGATTGCCGAGCGAGGGGTCCCGGGTTCGATTCCCGGCCGGAGCAGACATTTATGTGACAGATAAATGTTTGTTCTCGGGTCATGGTTGTGTGCAATGTCATATTTGTGGATGTCCATGCCACACAGGGAATTCTAGTGCGGGGGTACGAGTGTGTCAAACGTAATGTTAGCCGTAGATAAATGTTAGTTAAGTAAGGAGAATTTTACATTTAAAAACAGTCTGTCACAAGATTAAGACAAACTATAAATAACAACATGATCCATTATAAAGTTCACGTACTACTTGGAAGGAACAGAATCGAACTGCAAATAGTACATCGTCCAGTAAATGAGAACAAGAACCTATTTAGAATCTATGCGTATCGAGTTGCAGACCCCATTTAATTGCGAAGCTCTTAAGTGTATAGTTATGGAGTTAGACCTGAAATTAGTGCCTACTAGAATCATAATTATTTTTAACAGGATTAATACCCACTGACAAGTTTTGCAATGTGTATTTTACGTATTAAACTATGCAGTTTTACAATAAACTGTGAGCGCAATGCATGATGAGTTCTGCGCTCCAGTTTCCTCATTCGTACAAGAAAAACATGTACTTATCTATACTAATATTATAACGAGAGAGTACTAATTTTGTACAAGTGTATTCAGAGAATCATCAACGGAACCAAGGCATCTATTTAAAAAAAAAACTTTTACCATTTAAAAGGTATAATATTCCCGAAGAACATAAGTCGTATTTGGGCAGCCTAGAATACTCCCTAATCCCATGTTGGCAGATTATCAGTACTATAATTATTATTATTATATTATCAGTATTATTATTAAGCCATCAATATTATTACTAGTATTATTATATTTCCGTGTGTTCCGTCGTGTTCCGGCTAGGGACTGGAGAGCCAGAAGTTTATTTCTTACTGTTTTCTTATTTCCTGGCTGACAACGTATCAGTGATACCTTGGGTCTTGCTGATGTCCATGGGCAATGGTGATCACTTATCATCAGGTGGCTCGTCTGCTCGTTTGTCGGCTATTAACATTAAAAAAACATAGGCTATATTTAAAAATTAGGTACGTAAGAGTGATACTTATATGATTTGAATTTGAGTTTATTTGAACTTTTTCAGTGCTCTCTTTCTTTCTTCGAATTCTTACCCAAAACCGGTCCATACAAATAAGTGATCACTATATTAAGAGTTCCACTGAAACTCCTTTAAAAATAAACGTTTTGATAAGAGCTACGTCTTTGGATGCAAGGAATTTATGTAAAAAAGTATAAAAACACACCAACAGACATTCACAACGAAATCTTTCCCTGAGTCGACTTCAATATTAACATTTTAAAACGGTCGCGGCTCAGTAGAGAAAAAACTTGATTTTAGGATTTTATAGTTTAAGTAGGAGCTCTTTTAGTTTTATCGCGTGTGATAATCAATGTCTCAGTACTTTTTTTAAATATAACAATGATAGATAAAACTATTTAATGAATATCCGACAAATTAAAATTTGGAGATTGAGTGTGTCATCAACTAAAACTTTTAAACGAGCATACGAGCACTTCAAGAAAACAGAAGGTAGTAAGTAGTCACCACAGAACTTCCTTGTCGGAGGTCGTTGGGTTTTGTGCCATCAAATTTAACCTCGGCGGTATTTATGTTTGGTGGTTTCTTCATCTACCTGGCTAGTAACTTAATTCTAGACACTGTGAATTGTTCTCACAATTAATGTTACAGTTAAAGAGCAGTAACTAACAGTTTGACCGCTTCCATCTTGATCCTCAGTGCGTGAGTGATGCTTTTAGTATCACAGATGCCCATGGTCAGTGGTTGTCGCTTACCACCCGTCGTCCCGTCTGCTCGTTTGTCGGTTATTGACATAACAACGAACTAATCAATTACCGCACAGGTCGAGCACCGGTGCATTCATATGAGATGTTTGGGTCTCCCCAAAACTGTTAGGTGACTGACGAAATTTACTGGATAAATTTTCTGCATTGCGAAATAAAGAACTTAATCGTAGACTAAAATATATTAATAACATAAATATCAGTAACAGTTATAAAATTACATCCTCGAAATTGGACACTAGTACCTAAACAGATTAACACGAATGTTTACATTACAGCGAACACAACACTGCCCCACGGGGTCCCACGAGTCTCGTCGCCACGAATGTGCTGCCCCGACGATTATTCAGCAAAAATGCAGGTGCATCGATAAAGTGCATCGCTATAACATTTATTTATATTCATAAAACGAATGTTTTAAAAATTTAAAGCCCTTTTCGGTTATTATCCTGCTGCATACAATTTATATATTCTCTTATTTGATTTTTTATTTATATATTCTTTTTGGGTTTTCTTTTTGAGTTCAATTAGCCAACTGCAGGATACGGGTATTTTTTCCACTACGAAAAGTGTTTTTTACGTTAAATAAGTTAAGTTTTAGCAACAATCCACCTGATGGTATGTGTTGATTAAGTCTAAGATGTTGAATGCATTAAATTGTAAAAGCCTATTCATTCTCCTCTTGAAGAGATCAAGAAAGCATTTAATAATATGAATTAGTTATATCAATAAAATTAGTTTCAATATAAAATCCAAATTTATAATGTTTCAGGTAGATTATTCAAAAAATAAAAATTTCATATACCTACTCGTATTCTACACCTTGTCCCAACAATGACAAACACGAAAACCCAAATCGGTCGAACTGGTCTCAATCGATGAGCTGTCATACATGCTGCGATCGGTTTTAATTATATAGATTGATCATATATAAATCTATTAATAACCAGCAAACAGATTTCGCTTCGCTTCAGAAAAACTACGGCTTACGCTTAGAAATAACACCTGCATTGTTTAAGGACTGAGGTTTTCTTGTTCTGTGAATAAGAAATATATTACATTATAACTTTTGTATTTATTGACAGATTGCAATAAAACATACTTTAAATATTATGTGATGCTTACCGCAATATATTAGTGAAAATCATAACGAAATAGGTAAAGCCGTTTTTGAGATTAACGCGCACAAACGCGCAGACAAATAGACAAAAGTTCTAACAACTATTGTTTTGGGATCTATTGCGTTGATAAAGATATTCTCTTTTTCAAGATATAGATATTCTCTTTTTCACATATCTTTTATGTACATAAAGCGATCAGTCGAAATTTTAATATATGTGTAGATTATTAGTAATCTTTATATGAACTACTAGCGGCTCGCTCCGGCTTCGCACGGGTGTACTTTATCAATTGTTTCCGCAGCGGATGCGATGAAAGAAAAATTTTATGCAAATTTTTTACACCTTGGGGTCACGTTACTGAAGTTTTAACAAGGATCCCTTATTTTTTCTAGTAATAAATATAGCCTATGTTACTCGGGGATAATGTAGCATTCTAATGGTGAAAGAATTTTTAAAATCGGTTCAGTAGTTTTTGAGTTTATTCGTTACAAACATACAAAAATACAAAGCTTTTCTCTTTACAATATTAGTATAGATCAAGAAAGCAGACGAATTACTAAATGGTAAATGGTCACTGTTGCCCATACTCATAAATAAGAACCAAAGCATCACTTAATATTCTTCAATACTGCAACCAACCTTAAAAACCATTCAGTCATGTAAGCCCTACCACGCATTACAACATTATTACGCAAACAGTCTGAAACAAAACCCAGCAACCTTATCAGCAAAGACCGTTCGCCTAGCCTCGACTGTTGTTCAGCACGATGGACCACGAGCGAGGAAGTCGACTTGGCTTTAAGGATCGTTATTATTTAACAGCCAATTGACATTTTACTTCAATTGACGTAACAGGCAACTAAGTATTGTATGAATTTCACGTTTGTTTCTAGATTTTTTACGAGTTTAACTTAATAGCTTGGAGTGACTATCTCCAGCAATAATGACGTGTCGGTGGTTAACCGCACGCTTCAGAGCTTGAGCTGGTGTGTTTATATCGACGACTTTGTAACCCAGTAGAGAATTGCCTGTCGAGCGGGGGATCCAGGGTTCAATTATCAGCCGGGGCAAACGTTTATGTGTCAGACAAATGTACATATACATATATGTTCTAGGGTATGTATTTGTAATTTCTCATTTTTTGTACGTGCACGCGTTCGGTTGATTAAGACTCGATGATATGCAGGATCTTTACTACCTCAACGTTGTTAGTGTATGCATCGAGGTCACGTGCAGGCAGAGCTTAAAATATAGATATATAGTTAAATGTCCCAGCGTATAGACAAACAAACTCTAAGAGGGAAGTACACCATTGTCGTGCCTGGGCTAGAGCGGTAAGAGTCTGAAGCTGTGGCCGTTTCAAATACAGCTCAGAGAAAACTTCGAATCCAGCGCATAGGTAAACTTTTGTATCAATTCTAGCAATGGCAACTGTTGAGTCATCCTTCAAATTGTTTTAACGGTCGAACACGAACTGATGAATTGCGTACAATCGCCTAAGAAGACTTCATGATTATTACAGCGGTAGGTGTACTTGTTTACAGTCATAATATACAGCTGAAATTTCACTCATATCACGTGGTTCAAGATCCAGATGTGATTATTGCCTGGTTATTAGTTTTTAATGACAACCCTAAGTCAACAGACGCCCTCGAGGTACTGCCCGAACAAGGAGGATTCCCTCGAGTCCTCAGTTCCCCACGCATAGGCCAGCGCCCTCAAGGCTGCACGCTGCGTAGGACGCCTCGGATCAGTGTTTGATTAATGTAAACAACTTCCCTTACATGGTGAATAATGATATCTTAAACACCAAAAGTAGGCTAAACGTGTCAGAACCCTTCTTATAGGTGTCGGTAACGTTGACTCATATTGTTATTTCATTATAAATGCACAAAATGTCTTAATTAAAGATCGAAACCGGCATAATAATTCAGAAAAAATACACAGCCTCAGCCCGGTCCAGGGCTGCATGCCATCCTTATCTAACGTAAGATAGATTTGTTTTCTGTCTCGCTTTGCGCCAGACGAACTTGTAAATTGTTCTTTTTACGACGCGTCCGGTTTAGAACGGCGTAAATGTTGTATTCTGTAGGGTTTTTAGACTGTGCCACTTTGACTTATAGCTCATTTTTCTGTGCAGTATTTCAGAGTTATTATGTTTGGTTAGCTGAGAAGATGATCAAGTTATCTCGCTCAGACAAAACAAAATACAGCACAAGTCCTTTGAGCTTTCGAGTTTAGTTGCTTTACCGCGATTGCTTTTTGTAGCCCCGTCCCTTTTCTTGGAGCATTTCATTCGTAACGAAAACCTGTTCGATTCTGAAATCCTTTTTATGCCGTCGTCATGTGAAGGAAAGTTAACCTTATATTTTCAAGATTGAGATTATTTTTGTGGTATGTTTTTGTGAAAGTTAAGTCATTAAGTATGTTTTCGTTTAGATGTTATTGTCACGTTCTATCGATGCGATGTGGATTTTGTCTTTTTGTTTGAAGTGCATTAAGACATACTGACATTGCGCTGTACGTTAGTTTCCTTCGGATCATGCATGATTCATACGGAACCTCTGGGAGTGATGTGATTTCACGCAACGTTGACAGTGGCATTCCTGGTACACAAACATGCGGCGCTCATACGTTATCTGCTTTTTATTTTCGTTCTTGTAATTTCAAATAACCACTTGTTACGTTATTGGGTAGTTCAAGGTGACGGCTCAATTAGCGTACATAATAATTTTAAATAGGATAATATGATAGCGATACTGTCGAAGTACATTTAACGTGAACGCGTAAGGCAATGATTTGTGTTTAATTAGTAATGACATAATATTGGCGTCATAAATGTTATGTATGAGAGTACGACGGTTGGTTTAAAGTATTTATATTCTAACTTTACTAAGATTTACATGACTAATAATTGTAAGAAAACCAAAACGTATCAATGTTGGCAACTTAACTTGTGAAGCCCAAAAATATGTGTAAAAATTTCAGTGATTTGAAACAGTAGTCATTCTATACCTTATTATCTACGATGGTAAACACTATGAAATCATGGGAACTACTGATATTTTTACTTGATCGTGGGTGTGAAGAATTTTTGTTGTTTCCCAGAAAATTACTCGGTTGAGTCGTCAGCCCCGCCGTCGCCGCTGCAAGCGCGTCGAGTGTTTGCTTGCCACTTAACAAATAGATCATTATATGGGCTGTTCCTGTTTTTACTTATTTCTTTTATACAATGTTACATAAAGCTACATGCAATGAGAATATGACATATATATACAGCATTATATAAACAAAATATATAACAAACTTATTTTTATCAGTTAATGTTTAAATAACGTTACATTTTTAATTATTGCATTAATATATAATTAAAATGAAATCAATTATGTATTAAATAAATATTATTTAACGTCTAAAATAAAAAAAAAATATGGTTACAGTCTTGATGAAGAAATAAACGAAACAGCTTTTAAAGTTACTTCTTAACAAAACTACACAGTAATTTAATTAATTTATTTGTAACGTAAGGTTAAAAACAGTGGTTAAAACATGATTATCACTCGGTAAATGTATAATCCTTATGTGTATGCAAATTTACATAATCATGTGTCACCGGATAGTATTATACAAATTATAAAAAAATGTCATTAATTATAATATCCTTTATAATTAAGTTAAATCATTCAATGTTAAATATTAATTTTATATACATTTTTGTATGTCTTTTAAAAATGTGCGCGAACATTATTGTATTCTTAGTATCACGAAAGAATTCAAGTAAATATTAATACAATAGTCCACTTGTCGATTAGGAAACTTAAAAAAGTAGTTTCATATCATACTATGCAGCACAACCAGTATCATTATTTTTTGATTTCAATTCACCCATATCGTCATCTGTGAATATCCGTAGCAACGCAAGCCTTACCAACGCTTCGGCAGCAGAGAAGAATGTGGGGACGAGAAGGAAAAGGGGAATTTTTAATATGCTGCGTAAGAAACGTTCTTCTCATTTACTGGCCGACAACGCATCAGTGATACCTTCGGCCTTGCTGATGTCCATGGGCGACGGGGACCACTTACGATCAGGTGGCTCGTCTGCTCGTTTGTCGGCTATTAACATAAAAAAATGCCGCCATTTAAGAAATTGCATTGCGTAGGGTTTTCCAAGGCACGTCTACCGAGTGACAAATAGCAATAAAGGAATTTCAAACCAATATTGTGCTATTGGAACTCGAGTTGTTTAAAAAGAAAAGAAGGGATTTCTCTGTGCAGGTGGTAGGTATTATATTTAAAATAAGTAAATTTAACTCACACATTCACGACTAGATAGATAGATAGATAGATAGAACCGCAAACTTTGCGGTTACCACTCGTAGAGTCTACTACCCTGATGATGCTTTGTTTCGGAACGAAACACGTGTTGGTGACAGTATGTGTGTTGGTATATACTTTTATCATCATTGTATGTTTTCCTTTGTGGGTGGGAGGGAGGCTTCATGCATGTATAGAAATATATACAATCATACATTGTGCTTGCGGATTGTTGCAAAGTACATTAATACTAATTTAATAACAATTTTATATATATAACTTACTTGTCCATCTGTCATGATAATGTGGATATGGATACATGATGTGGATATTTTTTAGAATAGCTTGACAATTTTAAACTAAACTTAACTAAAGGAACTTTAATTTGATTTATAATTAATTTTAAATTAATTTATAACATTTAATTTATAGACGGTTTGCAATGAAACAAACATTAATTGTTAAGTGATGCTTACTACAATACATTAGTGAAAAGCAAATCGAAATCGCTCAAGCCGTTTCTAAGATTAGCGCGAACAAACGCACAGACAAACGGACCAACGGACCAAAATTCTAACAACTATTGTTTTGGATTCTATTGCGTTAATAAAGACCCGTAATAATGTTTTTTCTTATATATCGTTCATGTACATGAAAAAGATCAGTTAGAATTTTATTGTATGTATAGATATGTATTTATTGTACAGATTTAATCGGATTTAAAAATAAAATAAAACATGGCTTGCAGTGACTGTTGATATTATAGAAAAAGACTGGGCTTGGAGAGGAACCAATTTTTTGCGACAAACTTAAAAAAGGAAGACTTGGTTAGTGTTTTATTTTTAAACAAAACTAGAATTTTTAATATGTTTATCCTACAAATAATTTCTTCCTTATTTCTTCATTAAACTCTCTCAACTTCAATGAATAAATAAACGTTCACAAACTCACACCCCCGCACTAGGATTACCTGTGTTGCGTGTGACAAGGACATACACAAATATGACATCACAAACACCCACGACCCGAGAACAAACATTTATCTGTCACATAAATGGCTGTCCCTGCCGGGAATCGAACCCGGGATTCCTCGCTCGGCAGGCAAGTAACTACCAACTGGACTATGGGGTCGTCAAACTCATAGCCACTTTAAAGTTAAATATAACTTGAACTCCAGGTTTTTTTAAGTTTTCCCAGTTTGAGAAAATAAGTTTTTTACATTATGATAACATGTTTTAGTTCCCTGGGAGTCAACTTGAACTCGCTGCCTCGTCATAAAGAGCAAACATTTGCACCCTCGAGTGTTTGTTTACTTAACAAATAGATAATTAGTGCGTTCGTAGTTATACTACTGCATACATAAATACTGATAATGGCTCGCTAGTGTAATATATGTAAATACTGATAATGGCTCGCTAGTGTAATATGTCTGGCGTCACAGTGTATTTTGTTCATAGAATTACGTTAACTCTATGATTTTGTTACGTCACTATTTGGGATGTACTATTCGTTGTTGATATCGATACAAAAACAAAAAAAATTTTTGGACATTTCCAAATCAACATTGCTTTGTTATTATTGATATGTGCAATTATTTTATAAAACCCGTAATTATTAAACCTGGCAAAATTCTACCCTTATTGTTTTGATAGGTTCAAAATTTACCAATATTAAAATATGCCGGCATAAATGTTGTATGTAAGATGTGCAATTTTAGGAAAAATTGTAGCATACTTCTGTGTACAACTATGAGCAAGTCAGTCCTGTGGTCCTACTATTCATACAAGAATAACATTAAACTTAGAAGCGTTTTTGTTGGTGCAGCCTCTGTAATATGAACTTAACTATTTAACTTTACATTTCAAAAATTGTTTTATGATAACGCTACAAATGTAGTTATTTACCGTTCTAATGGCCTTAGTAACATGCTTAGTATTGTATTGCTTTATATTGTTGTATAACAAAAAATAAAACTTAAGTTCAAAATACTGTATAAATTTAGTATTTCGTTTAAAATACATTTAGTAGTAAAAATCCATGTTTGATCAGAAATTTTAATCTAACCGCCTTGCTGTACCTAATAATATTGCGTAACAATTAATGCCAAACAAGTTAAGTTTACCTATGTGTATATATGTGAAGAAAAAATCGCAACACCTCAAATACCTACTTAGTAGACCTCCCACCAATTATGTGTGAGCGTTCCAACCCATCAAAGTCGACTCATTAAAAACCTTTTATCGCTCATGCAAATCCATGAATTATCATTGTTTATGTTAGTGCATCAGTCAGCATAGCGCTAAGAAAATGCGATTAAGACATTATCTGGTTAGCACTATCCGCGCCAGAGCGAGACGCAGCACAAATACGCCCGCATATAATTTGTACGAAAATAACTTTGCGTGCGAGTGGGACGGCGAGATTGAAATGTCAGACTCGACGCGCGCATAATGAGAAAACAACCGTCCCTTTCGCTCTTGACGTGTTACAATCGTTTATTGTCATGTTACTGTCCCGTTTCGACGGGCGAGATTGAGATGAAATCGCCGGCGGCGCGTTCCAGCCGTGTCCTCCCGCTTTAGCTATATCGGTTCGAGCCGCGCGGGCGATGGACGTTGTGACAAAATTTTACTTTGAATTATTCATAAACAATCGTTGTTACAATTATTTTTATCAACAAAACCTGTGACTTTTAAATTATCAGTGGGTTCTCCGGTGACTGGATGTTGGTTCAGAATTTTATAAAGTGTTAATTTGTTTGTTTAATTAATTTGACAAGTGCGCATGTGTGCTGTGTTGTATTTATTATTATGCAAATGGATTGCTGCTGCTGCAATATAGTTTGACATGAGATGACCTGATAACTACGTATCGTGCTGTAAGTCTCTGTTTATTTAACCTTTCAATTTGTTACTTACTACTTATTTTTATTAATGCGGCACATTCAAAATTATGTAATTTTTAAAATGCCACAATTCACTCATGGGCTGCGACGTTTTTGGAATCTGTCCCGTCGGTAGTTCGTGTCGTCTTTTTGACTCAAGTGACAACTTTTCGTTTTAGCGAAGTTCCGAACATGTGGCCCGGAGTATATTTTGTACCTGCCGTCGTGGTCAGGACCAGGATTTTAACTTTTTGTAGGTTTTAAAAACAAAGCGGTCCCGAGCCCATCGGGGAGCGTTTGTCGCAGTTCAGTCACGTTTTAAGTCTTTCCCGGGATTTGCTGGTATTTTTATTTATCACCTCGTATTGTCGTCGGTGCATTTTTATTGCTCACACGAGATTAGTATTCAGACACGGTCGTAAGATATTTATTTCAGGCCGGATAGAGGAAACTTTTATCTATGATACATAATTATGATGTGTACTTATTAAAATATTATATATATATTTTTTAACGTTTGTAAAAATTACATGTAATGTGTTTTTATTGTAAGGCTTATAATTTATGTCGCACCAGACTTTATTGTATAAAATATTTTTTAAGAAGAATGATTTCATTTTATAATTATAAATTTGTTATATAACTTCGTTAAGTGATTCACCTGGCTCTTAGCATACACGTACTCGTATCTATGAAATAGCATCTGCACAGAACAATCCGATTATATCATTGACAATTTAAGCGATCATTAACTTAGGCAATACCATTAATGTAAACATTAATAAATTTTGATTGCATTACATTTATCTCAGTATTGATTAAAACATATAATAACATACTTAACAATATATTCTGTTTTACTGGACATAAGTTGACACTACTGTTATTAGTTGTGACTAAAAATCCTCTAAAGTTAGTCGCCGGCCCTCGTATTCTCGTCATGCAAATGGTCATCCGTCATCCAAAATTGTAGTTTTGTCACAACATTCGCTTCTTTAGTAAACAATTTCTTTATTTTGTCGTGAATAAAAAAAATAAAGTGCTTTGTATTTACAAGCGTGCGTTAATTATTCATAACAAAAATATTTCTACACCGTTCACCCCTTTTCAATCATTCCATAAAAACAAATTTGATAATAACACACACACATGACACTCACATCCTCGTCCTAGCTCCGTGTTACAGGTGACGTGAATGCGCACAACACAGACCAGCGACCGGGATACAAATGTAAAAGATCTGTATAAAAATGTCAGCTCCGTCCCGTAATGGAACCCGAGTCCATTATCACGGCAGCCACGGTTCTGTAAATTTGGGTTACAAGGTCTACAAACAATTTTTTTTTTTTTTAATTTCTTTCGATCTACGTTTGAAAATGTATATTGCTTAGTTAATATATTTTTTTCTTTTTTAACTATGATGATTTAACGTTAAGGAATAATTCACAATGGTTTATAACTTATTTACCTGTGATTCGTTTCGAAACATATTTTTAAAAAGTTTCTTTCGACTCTTAAATTGTTTACTGATTGCAATAAATGTTTACAACGCAATAAATTAAATAAACACAAGGAAGTCTAACTCCGACTTTATTTACAAATATAAAAAATTACCCATCAAAAACATTTTTTAACACAAATAATTAAATAACATACCTACTAACGAAAAAAACTATAATTTGAAAAAGGTTAAATTTTTAGTTTTATGTTCTATTTTTCACCCGTAGTATTTTTGTATTTTATATTTATTATTATTCGGGTGGTGTTTTTTCGTCAAATTTAAGTGGGACTAAAGAGGAACAATACTCTTTCAAACAAAAAAGGAATTTTATAAATCGGCGAATAAATGACGGTGTTCTGAAGTAACAAACATAACAAAAAAGCAAACGAACTAAGAACCTCTTCCTTTTTGATGTCGGTACCAACGAAAAATGGCGTATTACTTACAATTACTCAGAAAATGTAAGTTATTACACACTTTCGTTTAGCTCACACTCGGTTCATTTCTGTCTGTCGGCGGCGGGAAGGTTGGAACTTTGTGATTGTAATTTGAGTCACTTCCGACTAGACAAAAATCTAATATAATTATTGTGTGTTCAGTTTCGATGGCAATACACTACAAACTTAATTTAATAAATTAATTTTATTATAATCTTCCAGTGTGACATCTGTCGGCACGGCTGGAACTACAGTATTCGTTCGTTAAACTAGTACAGTAGCATATACATATTTTAGTATAGATGGCATAAAAACAACACAGAAACAATGAAATAAGAAAAAAATCTCTTATATAAGATATTCTGCAGGATATAAATGCATATACATTTTTATATTAATTAATTAATTTTTTTAATTGTAATTATTTAGTTCGGTTTGCTATTACAGAGTGTTCTTTATAGTTTTTTTAAACTACAATTTATTTATAATCGTATACGGTTTTACATGAGTCTTCATAATTGGAAGCCCCGAGTTCGTAACTTCAGCGTGTTCAATTATGAACACTTACACATTCCAGATGTATTTTTATAATTTCATAATTTCCAGGTATATAACTAATAGTCCTCATATTTCTGTCAATGTAATGTAAGTCACACACAAACTATTTGAGCCGAAGTGCCCCATGCGAGCGCCGCCGCGATTCAACCCAATTCAACTTTTAATCAGGTGCATTTTGTTATCTATTCATAGACTTGAACATATTCTTGACATTTTTGTCTGTCTGTCCACGTGTAACACTAAATCTATTGAAGAGACTCAGACGATTCTTTGCATATTTGTAACTTATAAAGTTAAATGCAAAACTGAACATAATTTAGAATGTTTTTTACACCGAGAAAGGCATGTAATCCTATGGAATTTACGAGTACCAAAGCGAGCAAAGCCGCGTTCCTAGTATATTTAGCGATGTTTAATAATAACACCTAATCAACTATGTGTCACGGTCTTTACCGATACAGGAGACTGTGGAAGATATAATAAGTTATAAGCAGTTATTAAGTTAAGTGCCGAGTATAAATATAGTATAAATAAAGTTTATTGTCTGCAACAAACTACATATGTTAGTGTTGAGATATTGTTCAATGTCTCTGCTGATTACCAGCAACATGCTGCTTTGCTAAATTAATTATCAGAGCTTTCAAATTTAAATTAATTATTAGAGCTTTGTTTCGATATTGAAACATTATTTTGTAAAATTTAATTAACTTAACGAAATCAATTGGATACCTTATTGGTGTTGTATGTTTTTATCGGTGGATTTGAAATGCTTATATGTACTAGTTACTTGCGGGCTCCCGAGCGAACGGTTTGAACTGTAATTTAATTGTATAGGTTGCAAAACAAAGATCTTATTGACATAGATTGAGACGTAGTGAACGAACATCATGATGAGTAGCTTATTTATAAATAATATAAACAGCCTATGTCCATTTGGAATACCTTACAACTAGTAAAGGAATTTTTCACATAGATGCCGTCATTTCGGAGATTACCCATTACAAACACACAAAAAATCGCACTTTATGGATAAACTATTGTTTGCGTGCACCGGGCCATTATAAAAGTAAAAAACTTAACTGGTCAATTTTACACATAAAAAAATGTAGTGAAAAAGATTAGAGAATCAAAAATAATTACACATAGAAATAGATATTGTTTCTTTTAATTAATTGACTGTAAGCGTATATAAAAATAATATTGGTTTATATGTTACCCTGAAGAATTGGTTAGATCGACTGAGCTCTAATAATTTCCAATGTTATACTCTATTTATTGTAGTATTTGTATTGTCTATATGACTGAGTTCAATTATTATGAGTAAATTTTCAAAATGCGAACCAGACGATTCGCGGATAATAACTTATCCATCCTTGGCCTGAGCAGTAAGGAGACCTTTAAGAACCTCAAAACAATAAAATTGGAATATATAAAGAAATAAAAATTGTCTAAATAATAAATAGCCTGTCAAAATAATATTTCTGATACCTCGGCCGTTTAATTATCAATCACCTAAATCCAGTTTTGTAACCGCCTAATTAACACATAATTATTACATAATCATATACATAAATAATCATATCATATCATCACATAATTATTTTAGCATCCTTGAAAACACATTTGGCGGCTCTCGTGTATTAGTTATGTAACTGAAGCTCTTATTGAAGACTTTTTTGACTGATAAGCCAGTGTGTACCGTAGAAGACGCTGAACGAATTAAAATTATGCAGTAATTTTTAAATTATGAGCTGACAATCCACCCGAATTGCAGATAGATTCCCACCATGGATGTCCGTAATACTTTTTTAAAAATTCATTAATATATTAATGTTATCTTGAATTGTAACTACAATTAGAAATGTCAATTACATTTTATTTTGAACAAACATAATCGTTCCCACTATTTATAATATAATTATATTTATAATACTTATTTCTTTGCTCCTATAACTGAGGTGACATTTATTCGTCTGCCGCGTCCAGATTACGGAATTTGTGCTTATGTTCACTTTGTTGGTCGTTGCCTACAGTGAAGAAGTGGTGAAGGCTCCTGTCAAGTTCCATCATGTTTTTGTCAGGTGAAAACAGATGGTTAGCTGATTTGATTTTGGGAAATGCTTACCGTCGCTTGTGTAGCTTAGGCGACCCCGTATCCTAGTTGATATTGACCGTGTCTGCCGAGCGAGAGGTCCCGGGTTCGTTTCTCGACAATTATTTTTATGCCACACACAACAGAAAGAATCTTAATACCGGATAGTGTGCGAAAGAACTCTATGTTAGTCAGAATCAATTAAATATTTTTAAGACTAATTATTCATCTAGATATTTCATGAAACATTATGTACATATATTAGATTCTTCAGTTATAATCATTCAAAGGCCAAAGCCCCAATCCCTGGTGTGATTAAAATAGAATGCTATTAGTACTTACATTCACTGAAGTGGCATTACGGCAGACCTACAAGTTCAGTTGCTGGTAAATTATTTGAAATTGTTTTATATGATCTTATCAGCATCAGTCCATACCATAACGCCCTCTGAATTTTCTAATGTTATATCTCCAGTTCGGACTAAATAATCCGTGAACATAAATTTAGTTAGTTAAGTGTAGGGATGTGATGGAGCTCCGTAACCGCAACCGAAGCTATTGGATATCGGAAATAAAAATATATCCGAAACCGTAATCGAATCCGATAAAAAAGTTTCGAATCATTTCAAATAGGGAGAGAGTCTAAATGAATAAATCTATGCCAAGTTTTCGCTGGCCGAGCCGATACCCCAGCCACGTCCTCCTCGTTTTAGACAGTACTTATTATTTCATTTTTAAGGCTATTGTGTTATTCGGTGATTATAATATCACATAGTACCTAGAACTATAGTCGAACCTTGTATGTACATTATATTATTTTTCTAACTTATGAATCATCTAATATCCATAACAAAAACTATTCGAAACAATCGGATTATCCGAAATAATTTCATATCCGTAACCGTAATCGAAATCGGTAAAACGTTATCCATATATACTTATCCGTATCCAGATCCGAAATGCCATATCTTTAACTACCCTAGTTTAAAGAAGTTTAATTGTTTTAGTCCGGATTTTAGTTTTTCCATCTTAAATTTGTACTGTTGTTGGCTTCTTTCAAAATAACTATAAAAAAACAGAGAGAAGAGAAAGAAAAGAGATCTGCCACGTAGTGGTAGATGGTCACTGTCGTCCTTGACCAGCCCTACCACAAAAATGCCATCGTTGTGATGCAGCCAAGAAAGAAGCGATAATCTTGATTGCTAATTTACTACAGCTTACTAATGTCCCACCGCTGCACTCAACTCTCTTGTCACAGTATTAAGGGTGAGGGCCGTTGCCCACCGCGCTGCCCAACTGTGGACAGGCCGACGTAAACCATTGACAACGTCGAAACCTCGCATATCAGCGTGTTTATTTCGTGTTTTCTTCACCAAAGCAAGTGCCAATTCGTTTAAAATATAAACATAATTTGAAAAACTTGTTCGAACTAGGGTCTCCCGCCCGGATGGATCAGTATTGAAACCACCAAACATTAATGTTTTCAGTCTCTATTACACACATATCTATGAACGATTTACAATGGATACTCCAGGGACACAATGTCATAATTCTTACATCATCACGAGTCACTGGATTCGATCACGAATGCGCCTGTTCCGTGATTTGTTTAGCTCTCCATCGAAGTGGAGACGGG
>PDGT01000006.1:7514610-7541398 GCA_003671415.1 Megathymus violae
GGGGGGGAATGGGAGGTTCTAAACAAGGTGGTATTGTAGAGATCGTGTATACAAAAGGAAGCGTTTCGTCATTACCTCAATACAGGTATTTGTATTTTTGTATATTGCACATACAAATAAGTAATAATTGCCGTTTTTTTTGTAATAGATGTGCAATGTATGTTTGGTACGGCCCATCTGATGGTACGTGGTCACCGTCGCCTATGGACACGTGTAGCATCAAGGGAAGTTGCAAGTGCCGTGCCCGAAAATTAGGAAAGAATGAAAACAATTATTTCGTTATTTAATAGTTTACAAGTGTTGCAAGTATAAAGGTTCCACATTCAGCCTGTTTTACGACTATGTGTGTGTTTATGGCTATTTCCCGAGATGAACTTATAAGTGAACCCTTGATGTTCACTTATAAGTTGCAAGTATTTCAAGAATAATCTAAATTTGTTCAGTGGTTTAATTATTATGTGTTCAGACGGACAAAAAAATATACCTACTTACTTAAAAATTATATTAAAATATGTCATGTACAGATTCGACCCTGTAACAGTTTTTTTATAAGCATAGATAACTGATTTTTTTAATTTTTCAATTATTATATGCAACGACTTGTTGCATTTGTTAGCTATCGTATTTTTCTGAGTATAAACCGAGATCATATTCACTCAATATATTTGATTTTGATACAATATGCTATCCTGGGATCATCTTACGGCCAGCATTGAGAACGGAACGGTAAAATGAAGAGTATAAAGAAGTGAAGAGCACAATATAACTCATTAAAGCATTTTACAGCATCGGAGATCACGCGCATAAAGCCTCAAACAGACAGCATTCTATGATTTGTTCGTAGCGCAAAATTGATCTTTATAGACTTGGTGTTGTCTAGAAATATCCTTAAATACCTTGTGGTGACATTAGCGACGATGTGCGTTATTGTTAAGAACGTTAAGGCTTGTTACTGTGAACCAATTATTTTTAAAATAAATGTATGTATATTTAAAAAAATATATGGTAATTATTACTGTAGATATTTTTTCTGCTAAAGTAATTTTGACCGATATATAGTTTAAGTAATTGTTATTGAAATTACAGGTTATAGGGATTATTAATTATATATATATTCATAATATATATATGTATAAATTCAAAATTTTGTTCACTGAAAATGTGTTTTGAACTTCGATATTTTTGTCAAAACTGTCGTGAACATAAAAAAAAAGAACCACATCTTTTAACCACAGACAGAATATGACTGAACTTATGTTCTGTATTGCCATCCTATCTATGTACATTTAAATAAATTAAATGTGCATGGAAACAAAATCAAAGATTATGCTTTCGATTAATTATTAAACGCTTGATATGTGCAGGTGTCTGTCATCCCTAACTCTGTGGCTCCGGGTCGTCGACTGTACAGTCGGGGTCGACCGCTCTATTGATGATCAATCGGGTTGATTAAGCAATTACCAAAACTATACGTTTCTCTCCGTTTCTCCTCGCGGCAATCGCTCGGGAGATTCGTCTGAGTGATAGAGCATTTAATGATGGTATTTCATGTTTAGAGGCTGTTCAATATATATTTTTTTATATAGTTGAAGATAAAAAACGGTTTGTTGGAATAGTTAACGGAAATTTAAATTAAGATGTAGATACTGTTTTGATGGGCGCTGATTACGTTGTATCTGAGGCTCTTAATAGTTTTTTCAAGATGAAAATGCAAATGTTTTTCTATGTTCCGTAAGGCAAAAGATTATCCATTTTTTATTAATTTTGATCCCAGAAGAAGGACTAGTGGACAAAACAATTAGTGTATTGCCACTAATGCCATAAGTTAAAATTGAACGAAAACAGTGTGTCCCAGACTTTAACAGAGCGAGGGGCTTCTAGTTAGTTACCACCTCAAACACATTAACGTGACAGATTAGTGCAGTGTGTGCGCGTTATGTTTGTGTGAGTATTTGTTTATTCAGATAAAATTATTCATTATTTAAATAAAACAACAATCATATAGTATGTATCATAAGTAAATATGATTTTAAAATTGACTATTATTAATGAACTGCGTTTACAAATTCTTTGTTTTTTGACCACACACCACTGAACATAATACATTGATTGATCGCGAACAAAAAACACCCTAAGACGTTACAAGCTAAGAATTATTTGTGGATAATATCAAAAAAGGATAATTGGAGAACTAATAAATATGTAAAAATTATCAGTACAAAGTTGGCGAACCAGACCCATCAGATATGTAGGACGGTAGATTATAAAATAAAAAAATAAATGCTTATGCCGCTTCGAGATGTTTTATACTCTATAATACTTAATAATGACTTCCTATAATAATTATAATAGTTTTTTGATTTTTTTCTTTTCAATTCCACATATAAAGTCAATGGATCTACATATATCCTATTTAGCGATTCCTGAGTTCGATTCCCGGCCAGGGATTATGTATGTAATAGATGAATGTTTGTTAACATTTCGATATTTGTGGTATATGTATGTCCATAACACCCTTCCCCCCCTCCACCCTCACCACAGGAAATTGTAGTGCGGAGATCTATGTGATATATTAAAATATCTTTAGCTTGTGTTGTAACCTTAGTCCTTGCAGTAATAAGTAAACTCGAAACTTAGTTCCCACGAGTTGTAATTTGACTGTGAGCTTCACTGCAGAGTACTTAAAACTTGTTTGTTTTCAGTTATTTGTTTCTGACTTGGGTTATATTTAATATTAATTGGTCACCGCCACCCGTCACATTCACAACATCCGTTAGGGCACTTAATAAATTAAAACATTTCATGGGTCATTTTAAACAAGTCGGTTTTCAATGTAATCAACCCAGCCTCAATAGATAGCCATCGTAAGGATTAAGCTGGATGGTACAGACACGAAAACCAAATGAAGATACTTAACGCCCAGCCCATTTTATAGGAGGACGTAACTAGAATTGGATTCAAACCTGCTAAATAAATCCATAGGTGTCTATATTCTTTATCCACTTCCATACACGAAAAAATAACTAAATCTTACGCCTTTTATTGTGAAATCGATAACAGTGTTAATATTGTTTTTCTTCTTTCTTTCTTTCTTTCTTTCTTCTTATTTCTTGGCCGACAACGCATTAGTGATACCTACAGTGTTCTGTTCATGGGCGACGGTGACCACTCATCATCGTCTGCTTTTGTCGCTTATTTACATAAAAAAAGGGTTAAATCCTTTTCTAAATTATTGAACAATATTCTAATATGCGGTGCGTGTGATTTCCGTTCAAGAATCCTATTTTATTTGTTCAGTTATATTCGTAAATGGAGCACAGTTACAATTTCGCCGATATCGTCCAGTCCTTTGGTTATTTGGCCGAGCTATCTCGGGAACTGGTCGCGGGTCAAGTGCGGTCACGGCCTTAGATGAAGACATTGGGAGCGAACAGCGTTGTCGTGGAGTCTCGGTATTATGTTATCCTGGTACTTATATGATGTTGGTATAGTATTCTTAATAGTAATAGCAAATCACGCTTACATCGAGACTTCAGATTGAGTAGCAGCACCATCTTTGGAGATTGTGTTATGTTCGAAGTTACTATGCTAATTAAATTTAATTTTAATTACACAATATTTTATATTAGTTCTTAAAATATTAACTATTTTTTTTATGTCAATGGTCGACAAACGAGCAGACGAGCCACCTGATGGTAAGTGGTCGCCGTCGCCCATAGACATGAGCTACACTACAGGCGTCACTAATGCGTTGTTGGCCGAGAAAGAAAAAAGAAAGAAAGTACCGACTCTCAAGCCATCTTTTGAGATTAATTAGTGGCTATGTCTGATATTTCTACTATTTCAATCATTTATTTATATTGTATATTTTGAAAAAGATAGTTTTCTATGCAAAATATACAGAGTGGACCTAGTTTTGACCTAGCTTAAAGCACTTTTGAAAGTCACAGACCTAAAAACTTTGGACACCAATCCACAAATTCTCTATTATTATTTACTTGAGACATGCAGGACATGAGGCCTATATTGTTTTGAGTAAAGGTACTCAGCAATGGACATTTGAAGTCGTATTGATGGAATCGGTAAATAAGTGTAAAGTAACTGTTAATATGTTGATAATATTAATAATAAATCATTGACGCCTACAAATAAATGTGGCTGGCACGATGTGTGCTTCTGTAATGATACGGTGGGTGGTGCTGATCCTATCTAAGGTGAAGGTATGGAGAAACTTGGATCTATTTTTAACCTTAGTAGTCAGTTGGTAGTTACTAAATCAAAAACGAAATATCCTTTATATCTACATACATAGTTGTAGACGGAATATGTTATGTGAGTGTGACAAACAAAAGATTTTTAAAAATATCGAAAATATTATTGTACCTTACATAAATAATTCAAATAAATGTCTGATTGACGAAGATTCTCCAGTAAATGATGTAAGCATGTAAGATTTATAATAAAACATGTCAATGTTATCGGAATAATTTTTGTCTTGCGCTTCTTTTAAAACTTTCCGAGCATGTTCCTTCAGTATTATCATTAGAAACAACGATTTTATTTCACCTATAGGAGTATGAACATTTTCATCAAGGTAACAGCGGTGGTTAACTATTGGTGCAACGATTCAACTATATTAGTTATTGAAAATAACAAATCTAAAGTTAGTTCATGTAAAATATTATTTATCTCTGCATCAACATTTAACAGTATAACTTTTAAGTTTTCGTGCTCTCTTGTCATTCACTATTAATTCCCACGAAAATTTTAAAGCTTTTCATTAGCTTTCTAGTCAAATTAACGAATGCATGGTAATTCCGTTTCTATAAAACTTATTTGTCCGTGTTTTATTACTAGGACATACAAAACATTTTGTTAATTAAGACGATACGATATTTAGGATTATAAATCAGCTTTTGAATTTTGTGACTTTAAAAACAAATTGACGTCTTAATGAAATTTAATTACAATATTTGTTTGTATATGTGAAATAAATGTTTTCACACGGCTAAACTAAACTACAAAGTGTGTAACATTTAAAAAAAACGGCGAAAGAATTTTTAGATTTTCGAAAGCGTTGTGTTACAGAATCGTATCCGGGATGCCATAAATTGCTTTGAATTACGATAACCACAGATCTATCTATACATCAAACTGACAAACTTATTACTGTACGAGTGATACTTTTGGAAACAGTACAACACAACAAATTCAACATTATTTACCGGCTCCGTTTTGAATCGATCGAAATTGTGCCAGGAACCGTGACATTACCAGAAAATACGGCCACAAAATATTTGTACAGTCAGCGTTGTAATAAACACACAGAAGCGAGTCGAATCCGGACCTTCTCCAAATAAAATCACCGGCCGCCGGTTTCAAAAAAAGACGGTGAAGCGTCGACAGAGTCATCTATCTGGGGTAGAACTAATTGGTGTTCGTTGGTTATAGTTAAAAAAGTTATTTGTTGTGCTCGTAGCACTTTTTGATGGATCCACTGACGCTGGAACGTGAGGTGACGCCGAGCAAAAACAAGTTGACCGCCTAAACATATTGTAATAATCTTTTTGAGATAGCCATCGGCACGGCTTATGTAATAATTTGTAATAAGGAGTTCTATTGAAAGTATTGTTATAGTTTCTTTTGCGTCTTTTTAATCTGCTCTACAATGTATGATAGGCTCAACAAGTTGCAGATCTAGATGCTTCGGAAAATCAACTTGGTTACTTTGTAGCCAATGATAAATCATCTTATATCCGACGTTGTTGAGATGTTAAACATTGGATTGGAGTTTAATAATAAAGATGATTTATTTTCAGTGTATATTTATTTATTGAATGCAGTGCCACGTCATTGAAACGATTTATTTTTTAGTTCAACATCTATTTTATAATTATCAAACGACTTGTAATACTAATAACCTTAGTCATTTTAAATGTCCAGATTTTGTTTAGAAACGAACAATTTTAGGAATGGTTCAATCTTTAGACAAAACACCTGAACCCCGCCTACCTACCCACTTATAAATATGTAACCTGCTATTGTCCTCACAAAAGAGATCTATTCGAAGACTTGCTAACAAGGGATTTAAAAAAATACTCGAGTTCCCAAATGGAACAATGGACCAAAGAGCAGATATTCAGGTAGAATAAATTCTCTATTGTTGGTTCACATTAGGACATAATGCCTTAGGATTTCGACGTAATAAATTAGTTGAATGCTAAAAGTTTCATAGCAACGCAATATGTAAAAAAAACTTTTTGCACAGGATATATTTTCTTAAAATTTTAAGTAGTTCCTATTCAAATTTACTTCCTTTAAATTTTTATACATAAGGTCATTAAATTATCAGAAATAGTCGGTTTAATAGTAGATCCGTCTTACACATGCATTTGTTAATTACAATAATTTGTAATTGTTATTGCTTTTATCAGTTCGTTACTTTTGATGTTTGGTTTGATTTAAAAGATTTACAAATTTACCCCCTAGCACCGCGAAAAGACTTACCAATTTAAATCAAAACTGTTATCGGTTATCTTAACTGCATATTTGATTGAAGCAAAAGGTTTAGTTTAAATTAAATGCCAGCAAACCCCACGCTATTATTACTGGCAGTCTGCGACTAATCTCCAAAATCGACTGGTCCAAATACCAGTACCAATATAAAAAGGTCAAAAACCTGTGAATCTATATGGACTAATGCTTTTCTTGGACACAGCAGTTTATTAAAGTAAATGAAAAAGTGTTTGCTTCAGTGAGCTCACTTAAAAGACTCAAGAATGTCCTGGCTATTCCAACAAAAAATTTGTTTGCTCTGTCACTGCTTCTACCTATTAATGACTACGCCGATGTTTGCTATTATGACATCACTTAGGAGCAATAAAACTTCGGCGTCTCCAAAATTTATGCATACAGTTTCATTTTTGGCCTCCGGAATTAAGAGTATATTATATGTTGAGTTATTGTAGTAAACTCAAGTACCGCCTAATTCACTTTCGCCATAGTGTTCGCGTTCTCTCTCTTCTTAACAAAGTATTATTTATTCTTAAATATCCTTCGAATCTCAAAAAAATTACTTTTCCATGATATCTGTAATCAATTACTTCGTTCTTCCCAAAACATGTCTTCAGTATACTTTTACACACCACTTATTTGTTTTAAAATTCCTTTGCAGTTACTGCTGTACATCTTTGGAACTCCCTACCTCGAACCATCCGTCAAACTAATTCCCCATGTTCAATCAAATTCCAAGTCAAGGTGCATTACTTGCAGGTATGCATTGGTGTTTATTTGTTCATTTTTCCCTATCATTTATCTACTCATTGCTATCAACAAATTATCTTATTATCACATGTTATAACTTTCACATACTACTCTAGTCTTTAAATTCTATCTCCTATAACTACGGCCTGCCATTACTTATGTTATTTCTTGTTATTTTAAGCTCATCTTCAATAGGTTGTCTAGAACAAATGGCTGTTTAGCGATAAGACCGCCATTTGTATCACTTGCTGTACTTAATGTCCATTATCGTATTTTTCTCGCTGGTGTAGAATAAAGAGTATAAATAATTATATTATGCTGTATAACGAATCTATTATGTCATAATTACTGTAAAACAGTATTTGTCGACGATTCTCCCGGATGTTGAATGTGTACACATAACTAAGTAATTAGTTGGTACCTTCAAAGTAATCAGACCTGAATATTCATAACAAAATGGTTCATGTTTCATAGTTCTTAATTGTCTTTAAATGTTCTTAATTGTAATTTAATCATATTTGTGAGTGTGGTGTTTAGGCTGCTGTACGTAACTTTTTTATTTTCAGATAACAGTCACAAGCAATGTTTTCCTATTTATTTAAATCTTCGGCAGTCTGATTCCATTAAAAGTACTGTACTGATAAAGCCTTTAAAATCAGTAACTGGTTTAATATCTCTTTTGGGTTCTTTTATGAAAACTAAGTGGCTTCTTCTGAGAAGAAATAAAACGCATTTCATTATCCTCTCGCCGTAAAAACTGGGATCAATAAAAAAGCTATTCATATTTCTACATCTTGATCAAAATCGAAGCTTCGATCAGATATCGAAAATTTATAAATTATTAAAGGAATAAATTTCTCCGCGTTGAACAAATCGTGGTGCTGGTTTCGGTCCGTTAAAATTAATGACATTTCTTTCACCGTGCGGAGAGGTGTCGGTTACTGGTCCTTCTACCTGCCTTGACGAGTTTATTTAGACGTCAAAATACGCTTTTTTGTGTTTCTATATCTGTGAAACTAGTATCGGGGATACAAAACAATTTCCTTTGTCAGGACGTCCTAATGATTTTTTCGTAACAATTTGGCGATTTCGTCGGGTCGTTCTGCGAACGGCGTGCTTTGGTGAAGTCTGTTGTGAAAAACAATATGAAAGGTGCGTTTTGGACTGTCAAATGGGCTGTAATTTATGGTGGTGAACGTGATACATCGTGCACTGTGGCTAGCCGCCCGATCGCTTGGCGTGTATCTAAAGCGAGCTATTTTGTTTGAAAGCGTATATTCCCTAACCTTTAATCTTCGGACCGCTTTGAAAGGAAATTGATGCAATTGTAATTTGGCCAAATTTTTCATTATACAATTCGGATAGTATAAATATATACATCGCTAAATCCTCAAATGATTGATCGTAACATAAAACCCTGTTAACAGTCAACGCAGTAACAAAATCCAAGATTAAGTACTCTAGATTTCATTTCAAAAGTATTTCTTGTATTCACTAACCAATTATAATAATATAATATGCGGTATGGTCGAACGGTATTAAATATCACGAAGCGGAAATCACATAATCCATACAAACTCACATTAAACAATCAAGCATTTCAGTGGTAACGCATAATCTTATCTTGGACGGACAGACAGGATACGCGTGTTAGCTCCTCTGTCGGATGAATCCCGAAGCAAACGCACTAGGGTCCCGGGATGATTGCTTAATACTATGATGAAATTTGATACGTGTTACATGACGATCTATAAAATTACGTTTAAGTCAGGTTACGTTAAGTTAACTTTAGTTATGGAGCTTTGAATATTATCTTATGTTATTCAATCGCCGTTGGTTTTTAGACAATTCGTAGTGTACAACATAACGTATTTAATGATTTAAAGTTTATTTTGATTTAAAATGTGATTGATGGCAAGTGTTTGATGTTAATTAAATTAACGTAGTTTCTTCAGCTTTTATGCAATATTGAGAAAATATACAATGTACTGTTCTATTTTAACTAATTCTAAAACATCCAAAACACCCTTTACCTTTACACTCCAAAGCGGATGCTGAAATTTAAAGAAAAGCTAATAAACTCTGTCCAAAGTAAGCCACGGCTCACGAGCCTAAATCTACTGGAGATAATAATGTTCAAACAGCTATGAAACAAAAAAAAACAGCTCCAGTAGCTGGCGAGTTCATGTTAAGTGACAGGACAAACTGTGATTATCACCTTCCGAGGTAATGTGTTTGGTTTCACTTTGAAGCATAGACTCATAGATAGATATTCTTGCATGCAGTCAAGTAATGTAGTCATAGATAGGTTTAGGCGCGGCGCGCGGGAGGAGATGGCTCCCGGTTTTCTTATAGCGTTCGGGGAAGAGGTTTCAGGATGAGCGCATTTTTAATTTATGCACATCATCTGCTCCATAATAATTTATTTTGTTATTGTTTAACCATGTGATAATCCGTCCAATTAATGCAATTTTGTGACGGGACATGTTTGGGCAGCAAAGTCGACCACCACTGAAAGTTATAACATTGTGACTGCAGGTTTTCAACATTTCTAAACTTTGAAGTTGAGGTTTTCGACTAGGTTTTCGTCATCGTTCAGGGCATTAGAATTGACCTTTGGACAAAACTTTCATGCATTTGATCCGAATTCTGTCATAATATTGTTTATGACATGCCAAAGCATAAGTTGATAATGAAAATACAGGTGTGATCGCTGTAGTAGGGTGATATGGCTTAAATGGCTTTCTTCAGTAAACTTAAAACAACTTCAAAAATAAAAATGTAAATTATCTTGAAAATAAATTAAAATTCATTTAATTCAAATTCAAAAGTAACAACTTTGAAAAGTTATAACATTAAGGATTTTCTATCTTCCATCTATTAAGCTGACGTGTTTCATACTTCAACTTTTCACGTAATTTACACATTAATATCTTCATTAATTTTATAAGAATTTTCGACGATGGCATTTCAACATTATTTAACTAAATTTATTTTATGCCCTCTCCAATTATCAATTTAGATGTAAATTCAATAAATCCATTAACATTTACGGCTTTATTACAATTTGGTAGTAACATAACTACCTTGTTTTTAATATGCGTATGAGTTTTATAGGGTTGTGCTCAGTGGATATTATTACTTTTATTTACGTTTACATGACAACCTAAGTTCTGGTTCTGGTAGTGAACCTGGCTGCCGAGCGACTGGACCCGGATTCGAACCACGGCTAGGGTAGATATGTATGTCAGATGTATGTTTGTTCCGAGTCATATTTGTGTGCGTCGATGTCAACCGCGATACATATAATCCTAGTGCTAGATCGTGAAAAATAAACATTTATAAAATAAATTAAAATTACTATAGTAATTATTTCAAGACTTTAGCTCGATTTGCACCTTCTTATAAGTTCCATTTCGACTAGCTTTTTTAAATTCATGATAAATATGTGTTACCTAACGATCTCTAATTACAAATCGTATTCAAATGAATTAAAAAATCGAATATAAATCTTTTAAAATTGGATATAAGGTGATTTACAATTTGAAAGACTGAGTTTGGATTTTAAAAATATGCCGGTTCTAAACACATATTTCTAGAAACAAAATACTAGAATAAATGATATCTAATAATAAACGTTAACACATTAAAACTCATACCCCCGTACTAGGATTCCCTGTGTTGCGTTGCATGAACATACACATATATGACATTACAAACACCCATGACCCGAGAACAAAAATTTATCTGCCACATAAATGTCTGTCCCGGCCGGGATCGAACCCGGGACCCCTCGCTCGGCAGGCAGGGACACTACGAACTGGATTATGGGGTTGTCTATAAATGAAGTAGAAACAAAAAAAAACGGCATTTTAACTAACCTGTATTCATAACAAATCTAAATTGCTTGTTCTTATTTTAATATTTACGGTGTTTAAAATGTTTGTTTTTTTCTTCATTTTATTCGATTATTTTATTTCCAACATTTTACGTGACACCCCTAGTTCTTAGTTGCATCATTGGTGAACCCATGGCCGAATCATTTCTTGCCCAAACAGCCGGGAATCGAACGAGCCACCCACTCACATTCCTACGAAAACTGGTTTAGTACTACTGGCTATTAGTGTTTAAGTTTTATTCTAGACGTTATGAAATGAAGTTGGAATAAGAAGGGTTCGATATCGGTTAAAAGGGTTGGTTGGTTGTTTGTACCCCAGACGATTACTATATCTTAGTGTTTAATTTTTAAGTGTTAAGGAGGGTCAGTGACACTAGTGATAGGGAGTTATAGTAATTGTAGCAATATTTCGGAGGGAAGAAATATTTCGGAGGTAAGTTTTCACCTACAATGCGTGAATGTGCAATTGCCGAGTCTGCTTTAAAATTTTGTTTAAAGCTGTGCAACTACGGTCTACGGCTCAGGTGGTGGTGACCCTACCTTATGAATTGCAGGATTGTCATGGGCGGAAAGTTTCGGAATCTTTCATCCAAAAAGCGAAGTATTTTTTAAACATATCTCCCTGAACTCTTACGTATTATGCATCTTGATATAGGGGCTGCTAATATTACACCATAACACTACAAAAAATAATGAGAAAATTACATTACTAAAAGTATATTATGATTGAAAAACGTATTAAAAAAAATTAAAAATGGTTACTGAAAACGATCGACTCAAGTTTGCTTACATAAAACTTAAAAATATTTAAACAAAGATAATTTAATTTGTCATAATTTAATGAATTAATGAAATACTATTCAGTCGAAGTTGGTTTTTACAAACACTTTACGAACATCAAACTACGCCATCGCTTCAACAAATCCCTACCGTGAGTGGTACTGGAAGAAGAAGCGGCAAGAAACTCCCAAGAAGTTTTTTCCTGCTCATAGTTTCAAACACTTACTCATGGCTGTATATTAAACTCATGTTCAAGCACTCTTATCTTTAAATATAGTTTCAGATTACATTTGAAGCATTCACACATACATAC
Source organism: Megathymus violae (assembly GCA_003671415.1). NCBI lineage: Eukaryota > Metazoa > Arthropoda > Insecta > Lepidoptera > Hesperiidae > Megathymus > Megathymus violae. The sequence continues at coordinate 7,526,865 of PDGT01000006.1, forward strand.
GTGTATATATACAAGACGACCACATATTCAGACATGGGTTTATATTCATAAATGGGTTCAGCAGTACACACATCCATTTACCAGGGATGACCTGTAACATAAATACGTCAAAACCTTTGTTACTCTTTTGTCTGATTAAGGGCTATATAATACAATAATAATACTTCTTCCACTCGTTATACGGTCGAGCCGAGCCAATAATTATTGTTTGGGTTTATGAGTTCCCTAAGGTATTAAATATATTCAAATGAAAGACTCAAGTGCCGACTGCTTAGGGTTGGTACCTTGCTCGGTACGTAATGGTACAATTTTTGTACCTGATTAATTTATTTGTAGGTAAAAGTGTTAGGGAATGTTAGATTGATTATACCGTTAGTTCTACGTGACAATTTCAATAATACATATGTTAATTTCGAATTAATGATGAAATTTATGAAACAGGCGAAAAAAAATATTATTTATGATTTTTTATTTCTAAGGTGTTACAGACATAATTCTCACAATTGAAATGAAATACAGCTTAAAAATTGTTGTTTTAATGCAAAAATTATTTACAAAAAAATATTGAATTTTAAAACTGCAATTGTTATAATGGAAACCGCTTATCAATAACTACGTAAAGTTGTTACTAGTTGTCATTATTAGTACCCTCTGAAGGACTCAAAAATTTAAACATCCTTTAATCCCACCACGCTGTTGTTGGAATATACTTTGCTTTGTCACAGGTACAATGGGATAAATGACAATAATACGGTAACATTGGTACATAATATGCTAAATCCACAATAGAAAGACACTTGTTCAAACACATATTTTTGAAGATTGTGTTCTTAGGGAATGGTTTTTGCTCAAAATGTTTATGCAAATGTATTTAATACTTCATTTTCACACTGGTAAGCAAGATTATTGTACTTTCGGTACATAATACGTATTCAGTGCGTAAAATTTATGTTAATAACTTACGGATTATGAAACGATAACGAAAAAAATCAAGACTTCAAAATGTCCACATTCTCAACATCGCTCAGCATTGTTTGTGTTTCTATGTTCTATCGTTTTTTCGTCGAGAGACATGTTATAATTATATTTATTTTTAAACTTAACACTTTATATAAATATATATATAATAAATATATAAGACTTGAGTTATCCCTAAAAGCTACAGAGACAAAATCTAAAAAGGAGTCAAAGTTCCGTCACAATCATTAGCGGGAGTCAAAGTTCCGTCACAATCATTAGCGCACGCACGAAATTTTCGAGGCACGCCTGTTAACTACATTCTACTTAAACCATAACTCATTACGATAAGGTTTACTATTGCCTGCAGTAGTCATCACCGTCAAATGTTTGAAGACAAGTTTGTTTATGATTATCAAGGAATTATTGAACTCTAATGCGCTCAAAATAAGCTCTATATTTGTTTGAATAGCAAGAATCTCTCAGTGTTACACTAAAAGTGATACCGGGAAAAAGTTTAAGTACATCTAATATTGACTGACGAATCGGGTGGCGAACGGTAGCGTATTGGTATTATGGATCTTGGTTGGTCAAATATTTGTTCTGATGCAGTTGGGTTGAGTCAATTACAATGGAGATTTAATGGTAGCTGGTCTGCTTTGTGCTAGTGTGTATGAATCTTGTGTTGCCGGTAAGAAATATGACATCGATGGATCAGTGTGACATTCACGGATTTTTTTTAATTCGGTAAAAACAATTAAAAAATATGTCAATAAAAGAATTTTATTTGTGAATTTTAAGAAGGAAAGTTATTTAAAAATATGTTTAGTCAACTGATATATACGGATTATGTACATAATTAGTAATTAAAAAGATTTTACTATGAAAAGTACGACATTGTTTTTTATAATTTTGAAATATGTAGAACCATTCGAGCTTGTCCGTCTACACACACACACACACACACACACAAATGCGTCCAACCGATAACCTTAAATGTTTGACATCGTTCGTTGATGGAACAACATGACAGTAAAGACAGTATGTCTTCAATATAGGACCTAATGCTTAATTAATCCAGCAGTGTCCTATTAAATCAGCTCTTCCAGTTCGTTGGCTTCTTAATACAACGAACAAACTCGATTTCGAATGATTGTGCCCTGAAACACCCACACCACGAAGCCTACACGGGAACGCACTCAGACAATTAACGAACTTATCTTCCCCATCATCATTTGGACAAACAAATATTGGTTCAAAACCAGAACACGATGACAGGTTATCTCGAGAACTTTCAGAATCTCGAACACCTACACAAATATTCCACAAATTAATGTAAACAGAACGCTTTACGTATATAAAATGTAGGAGCGTGTGTATGTTATTTAACGTTGATTAAGTGTATTGAATAACTTTATTTATTTACTAGCGCCTCCGTCCGCTTCGTTCGTGTTGGACTATTAATTATATATACATGATTATTAACATTTTCATTCTTTTGCCTTGATTAGCGATCATTAGGTTTACTGATATGTTATATAGCTATCATCTGCGCAATCACATGTTCCCACTACATACCAATTTTCTACAAACCGTTCTTGAGTTAAAACAGGACATATAGACATGTAGATAGACAAAAATTTCAAAATGGTCAAATTGATGTCAGTGTGTGAATATTTATCATGAAATTTTGACAAAAAATGTAATGTACACACTGGGCGACTTATCATCCGCGCATTCACGTATTCTCACTACACACCAATTGTCATTAAGATTGGTCAAACCATTTTTGAGTTATGTCAAGTAATGTTAAGAACATATTATGGGATTCCTAGATTAACTCAACCTATGTAGACTTGTACTGTAAATTAGAATGGAGTTGAAACATTAAGCTATATTCAAAAGGCTGGTAACAGGCCGACTGAAACCAGTTTCAGGACATATATAATATATCGAGCAGTAATTATACTTTGTTAGCTATCAATCAAATCAAATCAATCAATCAAAAAAAAATAGTAGCTTCAAATAAAGACACTAATAGAAAACAGATTTTTTTAAATATTTTTTATCTACGCAAAAACGAAATAATTTATAACATGATAATAAAATGAAATGTTTATCTCTAAGCTGTAAATCACATAAAATTAAATACAATATTGAAAATATCGAAGTGGGAACTTCGAAAATTGGTCTGTGGTACTGTACCCAGCTACCATTTCCGAAAGCTTCCATTGTTTTGTAAACATACTTTATGCACATCGAAGTTTCTCAAAGGTAGCAATGTAAAGCAAACTAAAGATTTCCGTCGTTAAAAGTTTGTTCCATAAAAGCTTCTAGATCGTAGAAATTGTTGCAGGGTTGACACTGAAAGAAAAAAAATTAAAATCTGAATATTTCTTGTACATCACGTACATACTATCTATGAGTTTACTTAGACAACATTTATTTAAGTATCTAAAGAATGGTTTTACAATTTTCTTCTAAAAATTAAATACGCTTGCCAGACAATTTTAAATCGATAATAATAACGTTGTCGTAAAAATATATGACGGAAATACTGATATTAAAACTGAGTTTACAAAAAAAAAGTGTTAGAAATAGCATTTGACGGTAGTTTGTACTTACATTTAATGATGCAGAGTGTTGTCATTAGTGTATTCACCCAATGTCTGTGTTTTAATGAGTTTCCCTTTCACTCACAATTTTTTTATGAAAATATGTAAGCGATTCCAAAAAAAAAATTTAATTTATCATCATCGTCAATTCCCTTACATCCAAGTCTAATTATAAAAAGTTCATTCCAATACGTTTTGGACGACATTTATTTCCTGTTGCATAAGCGGGAATCGAATAGATGTCTCGTAAGGAGTCTTGTCCTATAACATCACATAAAATATCCTATAAAACTTACTACTGATCATTCAGCGCAAATGTGTGAATGAACAAACATTGATCGTGTTAATTGTGTAAGTGACAACCCTGCGCTCGCACTATCAATATTGACTCCCAGTAAGCCACGAGTAGGTCGAGCGTCACGGCAAACTGTCACTGCGCAAACATTTGCCTGTTTGCCCCCTCGCATCAAAGTAATAATGCTCTCTTAACGCTCCCTTACGAATTTTGTAAGTGGAAAACTAAGGCACAGTGATTAAAGATACAGATCGGGGACATTGAGAGCGTCAAGTGAATAGAACGGACGTTGTTATAACACGACCTTATCAAATACGTACAGATGATAACAAAGTGTTTTTAGTATTCGTATTTTAGTAGATATAATAACAATATTTCTAAATTAAGAAGATAAGTCCTAGCTATCCTTAGCAGGACTGATTAGTCATTATGTGAATTGTAATATTTAAAGTAAATTTAATACTGATGTTATATATACTTTTGCTGTTGCTTTGAAAATTTCTTGGTCAAGAAGTGTACACATACCTGAGAAATATGATGGAGCTCTTAATTTTATCATATTAATTTGTTAGTTTGTAATGATTGTATTCTGTTTTGTGTATCATTAAATAAATAAATAAATAAATAAAATTCGAACTACATTTCTTTGGAATGTGTCACTGAAAGGGTAAGAGAAAGATATAAGAACTCATTGAAAAAGAATGAATCTTCTTGTGTATTGATAAATTGTTTACATAAAAGTATTTAAAAGATTTAGAATTAAATATTACTTTTGGGTGATTAGTTCAAATACCAGAGTTATAGTTTGTATGATTGGTAGACAAAAACCTGTAGGTGTTATGTATTGAATACTAAATTATAGAAGATAAATATGTATATATATATATATATATATACACAATGCCTGGGTTCCGTTTTCTTCTTATTAAAAAGTTGTCATTGTGAAAAGGCTCTTAGGCTTTCGGAACATTACCAGGGTGAAAAATAAGAAGATTACGACTTCTTCTTTCTTTCTTCTTCGAGAAGATCATCTAAATTGGTTCAGTGTTATATAGACAGACAAAAATTTCAAATACATGTGTTTTGATTTGTATATCAATAAAAAATTGTATTTACCTACGTTAAAGTTTCAAAAAATACAGACGGATTCGACTCCATCACATTAAAATTAGTATAGATATTGTATTATCTTTAAAAATATCATATGATCGCGCTGGATTCCTCAAGGAAGCGAAGTTCTAGTCAGTGGAATATCAAAACTGGTACAATGCACCCATTTTATTAATGACTTTCGGCCATCATCGTATTTTATCGAGTTTAGCTTCTTAGGAGTTTATTAATTCCTTTAATAAATGAGACAGGCAAATGATGAGCAGTTGCGATTGTCATTACGCGCACCGCTGGCGATGTGACGGTAAAAAAAAACAGTTTAGCCTTCTAAGGTTTTATCGCTGCGGCATGATAACATAATAGTTAAATTTTCAAACTAGTAATGTCCTCGCTACGCTTCAAAAATCTACCGTAGGCTTACAAAAATCACCTGTATTGTTTTAAAACTGGGTTTTTCTCGTTATGTGAATTAGAAATATATTAATTTATAACGTTTTTATTTATGGACGGCTCGAAATGAAACGAATTTTAAATATTAAGTGATGTTTACTACAATACATTAGTGAAAACCATAACTAAATCGATTAAGTAGTTTCTGAGTTAAGCGCGACCAAACGCACAGACAAACATGCAAGAATTCTAAAAACTATTATTTTGGGTTTATGGCATGACTAAAAGCACCTAATATCTAACAGTTTTTCTGATACATCCATAATGTACAGAAAGCGATCAGTTAGAATTTTATTATATGTAGACTCAAATTTGTAAAAAACAAAACTCACAGTTTTATTCTTTTTATATTTAACAGTCAACGGAACGTGTGGATGGTTCAAAATTTATTGATCGTTTGATTTCGTTGCTCTTGCGCAGTGTTCACATACATCGAAGCCACGCCACGTGTTGATTTTACAGTCCTGCAGCAACATGTCACAACTTATTAATTAGAAAATTATAAGCGTCTGCAGTACAAAACAGAGTATCGATACTAAAACACTTGGCAATACAAACTAAAGGCCAATCAAATAAACAGCAATAACCCATTCTTAAGGGCAATACGTGAATATCCAACGAGTGCACGTTTCGAGCTTGCGGTGATAGTCGCTAGGGATGTCTTGATAATATCGATATCGACAATTGTTTATTGGATTAGAATAAGTGTAATTTCGCAATGTTAATTCATTTTACATCCATAACAATGTGCAGCTTGAAATTCGAACAAAGCCTCCTCACAAATCGTATGTGTAGAAAGATTCGTCAATTAAAGACATAATTAAATATTGATAGGATTTCCTCATATTTGTTGAGTTTTTACCATTTGTACGTTATTTTATCTTCACTTATTATTTGGTTGTTATGTTACATGTGTATTAAACAATAAAAAATCTTAGTAATAACATTGTATAACCACTTTGTTCCATGATAAAACATGTATTTAAAAGTAGTTGGAACAGTATCTGCTAGCACTCGACCCACGTTGCATGTCGCAGTCTGTCCAAATGATTAATAATACGTAGACGATGTAGTCGTTCTTCGTGCCTTCACGCGGTTATGTCTTTTTACATTATAGTAAACATTTGTTAAACGAACAAATGATCGCTATCAAACAATGCGTAGAGAGAATAAGCGAACTAACTATGTATATTGCATCGAAAGAGTAACAAGTCAACAATAATACTAGTGTGATGCGTACCGGGTATCAATTTTATCGATAAGCCAGCCCTACACTCGCAACAATAATGGTCGGGGCGTGGTACAACGAGAAAGCACAAAACGAATTCCACAAAAGGAGCAGGTATATTGTTATTACGACGTGACGAATATGTATATAAAACGCAAGAATTGTCTGTTTGTTTCAAAATATAATAAAGGATATATTACTTAGTTAACGTAATGAGACAATTTCATAGTTTTTGAAATGATGCTTATATTAAAATATTTGATAATTGTGTGTGTGTGTGTGTGTAATTTTAAGATATTGATGATTGGTTTATTCGTCTGTGTAAGCAAGTCTTAACGATTTTAGAAGTTCGAAATCTTCACATCCAATACACTAAGACAGGTCAGTCAGTTCAGGTATCAATTTCGTTTTGTTATTGCTAGCCATTTCTGACAAAAATGACATTTACAAACGGACAATAAATAGATCGTTTAATTTTAGTTTAATTGTTTTAGTAACAAAACATCAAAAACTATAATGCAGAGAGGTATTGAAAATCTTAGTGACTAAAAAACGTACGCGCAATTCATGTGCAAAAATTTGAATCTGTATCAACAATTAAAGTGTACAGCTAATATTATGCACATGGAACGTGGGTCATTGTAGCTTCTCGTATTAAATTACAGAGTTTTATCTTGACCAAATTTGCATATAAACCGCACATATCTTTTTATAAGCTAGCAGACAGGTCACGTGTTAGTAATTGATACTCGCAACGCCGGGAGTGCTACCAATGCGGTGCTGGCTGTGAAGCAAGAAATAGACGTCTTTCTTAAGGGACACTGTCATAGCACTGTAGGAACACCGATTGGGGATGTTGATGCACAGTATCCACGTACGACCTTATAAATGTCATGAAGTTATCGTATATGCATATTAATAAGTTATTAAGATAAGTCAATATTCAAAGATAAAGCATGTGTAACTTTGTTTGTTCCTCACATTAATTATTACTGACATTGGTAGCGGACAGATTAAAGATAATATTTATATTAAACATGTATGTTCTGGAGACAATTGCGTTTAGTATATTTTATATTATATAATATCTTCTGCTTCTTCTGAGTCGAACATTTTTGGCGAAGTAGTCGTGGTCTTAAATATAGGTTGCGGCTTTTCAAGATTTCTCCATTTCTCACGGGCTCGAAACGCATATAACATTCATTTGTATATTATATTTGTATTTTAAAAATAATTTACATTATTACATACAGTGCAATGTTGTGAATATTACATCACGTTCCTACGTGTCACAGGTCAAGTTTTTTAAAATCCTGAAGATCAGTTTTTATGGAGTCTCAAACAAATTTTGCATATGACGCATTTTTCTCTGTTCGACATTGAAGTCATTTGAATTGAACCGAAGTTACGGCTCATACAATAACAAGAAAATGGATGGAGCTAGTCTTGCCAGCAAAACCTATTAATTCAATTATATTGAGTACATTTACGATGACATTATCCAGGGCTGACAGCGATTAAATTTTTTTTACTATACGTAGCGGTAATATAAATACGACATACGTGAAATAATAATATAAAGTGTTATTCCCGGTACTTAATCATTTCCACCGGGCTATTAAGCTACATTGTGTGCAACGTAATTTAAAACGACGCACTGTAAAATTTCGAACGTGGTTTAATGATAGTGATGTGGTTTCTCGGCTCTGTATAATTTAGTAAGGAAGGATTGAGTTATTAGAAGTACGTCTCGGATATGAGCGTGAACTTCAACTAGTGTAGAGTAAATGACTTATCTCACTATGTACGCATATACGAAAAGAGATATAGCGAGAAGAGGAACTCGAGTAATTGTTGTATTGTAAGAGCATGGCGTCGGATCTTCGGTTATGAAGCGTTTAGAACGGTTAAAGATTTATTTATTTATTAGGCCTTCATTACTGAATGTGTTTCTTAACAGCGTTTATCAGTCTTAACAATTTATTTGTATTTTCGATTTTTTATCGATACACCATTTTCTTGACCAATCTTTGAGGTATAGTCCTGGAAGTATTATACTTTGAGATCAATAATGAATATATTTCGTCCACTTTGCCCTTTTCAATTTGTCTCGCTTGCTAACCTTTTTCGGTTGACGATGCGACAACTACGAGAAATACGGGCGAGTTTTTGGACATCTTAATGGGATTTTGATATGGACAGTGTTGAGAGCCTCACATATTTTCCGTACATTAACGTAGATTGAGATTTCCTGGTACTGCGGTCAATTAAGATATTTCAAACGTCTCAGCGATGAAAAGAGAAAGTTAAGGAATGTATGGGATATTTTTTTTTTTTAATAGAAATATGTCATGATTCGTTAAGTAATTATGTTTCAATGAATAAGAACATTTAATTTTTTTATTGTATAAGGAAATAAGAAAGTGAAATGTATGCGTTAAGTTTGAAATAAACGAAAGTTAAGGCACGTGTTTGAGACAAGTAGAATTTTTTATGAATAATGGATGATAAGAACCCTTGTCTATTTCAACGGTAAGAATAATCATAACGAACAAAAGAACATGTTTCAAAATCAGTTAGAATTCCTAGAAGTAGGTATGAAAACTTGCGCGCGAGATATTTTCGTAAAAAATAATTCGCTATTTAGAGTGAGTCAGCTTGTTACGTAGAGTAAAACAAAGTATGATGTATGTGTGGAAGATCAATCAAATTCATAAAATATTTTCGTTAATCAGAGTTTATCGCTTCTTCGAGTCTCGCTAATGAGAGTTTTCACTGTAGTTATAAAACGTTTGTCCAAATCAATTAATTTATATATTTTTTTATCGATTTATCTGTACTTACTGTAAGGTTTGATTAAATCTTACTTATAACAATAACTGTAGTACTGTAAACATAGTAAACGCATAATTAATTAATCTACGGACGTCAGTTTTATAGATTATCTACATATTTTACAGTTTATGAACTTTTTTTTTATTTTAATAGATTCTTGTAACTATATGTATTTTTTAGAATTATTTTTAAACAGTTAACGGATAAGTTAATAAGACCATTTCAACAGCAACTTCTTATACCGACAATCGACTTAATTGAGCATCATACCGTATTTTTTTACTCTTACAAATTGCCTTATTATTCCGCTGGTCCTTCGAGCCGGATCGTGGGCGTAAGTTTGTCGCTTTCTTACGACCCTCTTGAATTGATTACTTTTTTTTATTTCGTATTGTAGGGTAATCACCGCATGTCTTTATCGTTCTTAATGATCTTAGATTAACATGTTCTGATGAGGCGAGCGTTGACTGAAATGATGACGCCGAAATCTCGATTGTGTTTTAGAATACAAACCTTATGTTTACGGGCGTATTTTCTTAGTGAGGTAACTATTTTAAATTGTATGGATCTTATTCATATGCATGTTATGTTAAATACAATTTTAAGAAGCTCATGCATTGCATATAATTCTTTGGTTTTTTATTCATTTAATGTCGTGTTATTTCCTTTCTGTGATCTATAAAATATATGAAGGTTCAAAGGGAATATGTTGCAAAGCAAACATGATACCACATATTTTCACTTTTTCTTCTTCATCCCCATTTCACAACCTTTTTGACCTCCTGTCATATTTAAAATATATGGAACCACTAGTATGATTTAACTTTGAAATTACCTACATACCATTTTTGTAACTTTCGAAAGAAAATGATACTATTCCGAATAGTGCAAATTGGTCATAGGTAGTTTACTAATGTTAAGTTTATAAAGAAGTACAAATATAACCTTATATAACCTTCCTATAACCAGTAGATATATTAACATTATATTTTGTATGATTAAAATATGTGTAAAAAATGTTATCAAAAATTTTTAACATCTTAAGCTTAATTTGATGTGTATCTCAATCTGATATTGGTTTTCTATTCTAATAACTATTTAATTTTGATGATCCTGTTCAAACAAATTGATTCCGATGAGCTTTCTTTAGAATAGCGGTACTCTCTACATTATTAAGAAATAATTTATTTTTGGTTCGAGCACGTATGACAGAGTGCTTCGTCATCACACGTTGGTTTGGGATGCCTAAGGGCTTGCACTAATGACCATGTGAGTTGCTACTTTGATATAAGAAAACAATTAATTTGAGATCCAACAGCTTACGAGCATTTAATTATAAGTTTGGAAATTTTAGAGAATCTCTTAATAGCAAGTTTGTTTAGGACTGACTGTTCAATCTTTCAAACTTTTTCAGTGGGTAGGTTCGGAATAATATCCGTCATTATTTTCTGTCGGATAGGGCATAAGTTACATAACGTGTGAAAGTTTTACTTAAACGAGTTATTTTTTGAAATATACCTAAGTGTACACATATAATCGAAACCTTGACAAGGTTCAGTTAACATCTTTAGAGCCGAAACAAAAGCATCTAAACATTGAAATTCGAAAGCAGACCGCGAAACGAGTCCTAACGAACTGGAATGCTTTTTAATTCTTTTTCTACTCCGGCAAGACAGCATGTCGGCGCACGAGTGTTCCTTCGGGCGATTTCGGCATTTTTTTTCTTTCTACACCGATGCGGGTATGTACTGTTTCGTATTTCACGATTTCGAGTTAAATGGGAAAATCGACTAGTCTCGTTTTAAAGCTGTCATCGTATATCGAAAAATGTTACTTTACTTTTTTTTCTATGGTCTTTTAACAAAAAGTGTTTAAACTTTAGAAGCAAAATCGTATGTATTTGTACTAAATATGAAATTAAATTATTTTGATGTTCTTTTTTTGGTATTCTTAAGATTGCAAATTGGGTTGTAATGTATTTGAGAACATTTATATATTTTGTTACGCAAAATTTAATTATCTATATCTTTTTTTTCATATATTTCTACTTTACTTACACTTTTTGTAAGTCTAACTGTTTTTTATAAAACATATACATGGTGGTTCAATTCTTCCACCCAATCCGAAACCTAAGGTGTTCGACACAGTAACAACCCGATGTGGTTGCCCTCGTCCGAGCTTGTTCTTGCGGGTAATGGCTTCATTAAACCACTCGGAATCTCGGAAAGCTTGGGGGCCTGCAAAAACTGGCCACACTTATAACCCGCCGAGATTGGGATGCACAGAAATTTCATGTGTTTCACCGCCAATATAATAATAATAGCGCACAATCCAAATTGTTAACGTAATCGTTTCTGAGTTATTATACAATTATGTGCTCAGTTTCGAAGGTTTTGGACAGCTTGTATGCTTACCGTTGAAGCTTTATTGAATCGAATTTCGATTTTATTTATTTCAAAATAATGCTCTATTCAAAAGGCTTCGTGTTCTACGTTCGACAGATTTATTTAAACATCTTATTTATGTCGAATTTTTAAGTCCGTTGGTGTATAATTAATCGATGAATTGTCTCTACTGTTTAAATGCCAATTTGCCGACACGGGGGTCCTCAACCGGGCATCAAGTAATGACAGGCTCTCGTAAGTTCGTTGAAGAATTACCTTCGAATTTCTTATTTTAGTATCTGGTTCGAAGTGCAATTCTTTTTATTTTGCGCCTTGTAATTAGGTAAGCCGTGGCGGCACGGTATTTTTTCGAGTAATCTGTAATTTGTTATCGCGGAAATACGAAGAGCAATAGATGTGACAGGTAATTAGAAATTGCTAACGAAATTCATATCAATCAAGTTTAATGTGCACATTAACTTACATTTAAAGGTGATCAAATGACTTTGTTTGTTTTTAGAAGTGAACAAGTTTTCACTGGTTGCAGTAGCTTGCTTGATGATGTCTTATTTGCTAAAGTAATGTGGTATTTAAAAAAAACGCACGAAGAATCTGTTTATAATGTTGTATGTAGGTCATTATAGCGATGTGCTGCAATAATTATCGACCTAACTTAGTCACTTTTTCAGTCACTTCAGATTACAGTCTTGGTACTTGTATAGCCCGGAAATACAATACTTAAAGCTTTAATTAAGAGGTATAAAGTATCATTTTTAACTGCTAATTCGTATAATTTGAAAAGTAGTACTGAAATTTTCTATGGATATTTGGCATATTAAATGAATATTAGTAGGTATATAGTGTAATTGTTACTTTGAAAATTGTATTGTTAGTGAATCCAATTATTGGAATTAACGATTTTAACTGCTCGGTGCAATGTGCGTTGTTAGTAAAAATGTTTTTTCTACGATCGCATCTGTAGTTCTTTGAAAGTAAGCATTTAATCTCATTCTTCAACAAAATATCGTAGTGGACGTTTAATAGGTTCCAGTTCCAAGGCTGGGCTCGATGGCAGACGCCGTTGTGTTGTAACACGTCCTTGGGTCCCAACAAACTACATTATATGGCTGTATCGATAAAAAAATATATTTAACGCAAACGAAGTAAAAACGTCAGATAATTGTCTTAGACAAAACCGCTCGGCGAAGAGTCACCGCGATCCTGGAACGGACACAAAAGGTACATTAATCTGGCCGCAACATATGTTTATCTCTATTCAAGCATTGAAAAGGTGCAATAAATACAGTGGGTTGGCGTGCCAATTGAAACGTACACTACTTAATAAACGCCGCCATGCAACCGCCTAAGGTTGTCATCTCGCGGTATTTTTGAAGTGAAAACGGAATTCCTAATGTGAAAACGGAATTGGTAGCGTATATTTTTTTTAATAAGACGTAGAAAGCGAGTGTAATTGTAATTGTGTTTTTATATTGTAATAAATTAAGAAAATTTGTAATGTAATTATTCGAGGATTTGTGATAGTCTGGTACATCTTTACCGTTATAGACAATGAAATTAAATAAAAAAAAGTTGAAAACTCTTTTTTCTTTACTATTTAGAAAAAAAGAAAGAAGAAATTTACAATGATATGCATATATTGGTAGTTACAACAAGGGCTTTTTAAATAACAATAAGTTTTTTACAGATAATATTAGCTTGTTTTGTATGTTTACGTGTATGTTATGACACCTTTTTGATTTCCACCTAACCCTAGACATTAGATATTATATATATAGAAGCAGGTTATCATTCCATTTCATTTCAATTATATTTATTGCAATTTTATATATTATCTTATATTTAAAGTCGACAACCCTATCAGCAAACTCACTCGGTGTGGCCGGCACGGGCGCGCTCGCAATATATAGTTTGTGGCAAGTGCACTTCGATTTATCGATAACGGGACGGTTTCTGGCATGTTTACATCACTAGTACAATTTTATAGTGATTCTAATGAAATCTGCAGTCCACTGAGAGGTGTGAAATTTGTATTTGAAATGTGTTTTATTTTTATTTTATATACTTGCCAGTGTTGGTTGACAGAAGACTCATCTGTTCACTTATTGGTTCCAAGTCCTCAGGAGTAGCAAAGATGTTTTATCTGTATTTTACTTCAAACAGGACTATAGTTCTATTCATCAGTAGTCAATAGAGATAAATTGGAATTAAAAAAAATTCTCACTACATTGAGAACGTTATATATGTATAGATAGATATACATTGATTTTTCATTTGCCATTGATTGCCAAGTTACTTTTTTTATGTCACACAAACACAAAAACACAAATAATTACCCTTTGTCAAATTAATATAAAGTATTTGTTGCGGACGACAGAACGTAGATTTAGAAATTCTTATATAATATTGTTTAGTGTTTGTTATAAATATAATAAGTTTCTTGAAATGTTAATTTTTTTTTGCGCCCAGAAGATGGAAAATGGGCTACCCTCCGGAAAAGCGCGGGAGGGGGGTGGTGAATGCTTCTAGCATACCAGCGCAGCCGGCTGCGCTGGTTATGTGGGACTCCCGAAAAACCTAGGGGCCTACCCACTAAACACCACCCGAGTTGGCTTTGGCCTTGTGGCCTCTAAGCCTTCATC
>PDGT01000006.1:7542010-7552130 GCA_003671415.1 Megathymus violae
CGAGAGGACTGAGAAGCGCACCGGGTCAACGCTAGTTGGTTTCGTTGTCACCGTTAGGTATCCACCAACTCAAACGCGAACGGAAACTTAGTTGATGCCAACACAAAATGACACTAATAAGGCAACAATTAAGTCGCGGTCGATCGGTATCGACGACACAGAAATGCAGTCGAAAAATGGAGATGACTTACTCGAGAGTATGTCGGAGGTGTCCGTCTGCTACGGGAGCAGAAACGGAAGTGAAATGTTAATAAGGATTATGTTTTTATAAGGTATATAACAGTGTAACGCTAGAAAGAGTACCCATATGATGAAGAGTATAGCCATATGATGAGAGAAACCTATAAGTTAGAATGGGACGGATGTATTCAAATCGGGGAAGACCCCCGATTAAAACTGAATTAATTTGATTGGGCGGCAATCAAATGGGGTCAGCAAACTAGCGTCTAGTTTAACGCATTTTTGTATAATTTTTTTCGTGAAATTTGTTTTCCAACAAGGACCAACAAAAAACCTTTTATTTGAGAACACAATCCACTGGTCTGTACACTCTACACTATTTACTTTCACTGACTATTGATAAAGTAATATTAATCGCTAAAAACGCAGACAAAGAAAAAAACCTGCCTCACCTTTTTTATCTCAGACTTAAAATACTTAATTCATCAGGCGTGTACAATCGATGAATAATACGATGTACTCACAATAATCGATTCTTATTCTTTATTCGATTCTGCGTCACGTGTGGTCGAGCCGCGATCGGACGACCGATACTGAGCGCCAATATACCATAATAGCACACGGCGGCTTGGGTACTATATTTACAATATTTACAATGTCGAAAAGATTTATAAGTTAATTTGTCTATTTGCAACCTTTCCTGGATAAACGCAGTCATATGCATTATTTGTGTCTTTTGCAAGCAATGGCCTTTAAATTCGAACCTCCTTAGCAAGTAGTGTTAAAGTTCAGATTAGCGGTTAAAAAGTTCTGTAAAATAATTATAAATTATTGAAATGGTCCTGAAATGGTTGCGATGGTAGATATTTCTCGTACAAAAGGTAGTTTGCAAATTTACAAAATTAATACTTTTTTTTCGGTTCGAATCTTCATTGCATCACGAATCGATGTAATCGATTAGTTTTAGTAAAATTAACTCGAATACGTGTATGATCGATTTAATCATGGGACTTAAATATTACTTTAAGTTATATTATCGTACATATTAATTGATTACGAAATTTATGGGATTCATTTGTTTTTAAATTTTGCTTATCTTAATTTCTTTCAACAAATTTTTTATGCTTCGCTAAAAATAGTTACAATGTCATACGAACACCGAAAGTGTTGATTGTGGTGGTTGATTGAGTTTGAACGTGGTCACTAGTTTAATGGGTGCCCGCTAGTTTCAAGATTGCTTCCATACTTCAGCGGGCACGTCATTGGTCTAGGTTGTTATCATTACACAGTCATATAGGAGGCCTATAGGCGGCTTAAGAATTCGACTTTAATGTTACGATCGAGAGATTGAACAGGAACTATTGGGTTTCTGTCCACCGTAATCTAAAACAGACCGAAGTTGTCTCTTCAACTTTATAACAGACTATAATTGATCCACTGTTGGGCTTAGGACTCCTCTCACTGTACTTCACGCTGACCAGATTTCAACCTTTGATTAAATATGAAGAACTGTCAGGTCTGCAAGGTATTTCTTCACTGAAGCGAGTGACAATTAATTTGTAATACGCACATAATTTGAAAATGCAGAATCCATTAAAATACAATGTAGAATCGATTCTCTCGTGCGGAAGCCCTATGCAAATCACTAATCAACCACTGCTTCTGACGAAGTTATCTACGATATTTTTTTCCTATTACGTTCAATATACAGATCTGTACAAATCTTTACATCTCGCGGCTTTATCATAGACATAGAGATAAGAATCTGAGAAGGCAATACTTCGAGCTATCAGTCCGGTTTTTATTACCGTTGCAACCAGATCTGCTGTGTGTGTGTGATTGGAGTTTCCACGAGTTATTTACGAGAAGCAACTTCATCAGCGCTGACACCTTGTTTTGATCGATGGTTTTTCTTGTGACCGAGAAAAGCTGTTAATTGATTCAGTGTTATCTTCCTTGTTTGGTTTGCGTATATCGATTTATTATTAAAACTAATAGTAGATGTTGATTACATTCTATGTACTTATCTATGTTTATTAAATAATAATGACTTTTATGTCAACAAATATTTACTTGATAATGTTGCTGTGAGGTTTTAATTTTTCGTTAACCCTTTATTGCTTTGTTGTTTTTTGTGTTATTATGGTTGTGTAATTGGGTGTAATATTGTACATGTAACATATTGTTACATAAACTATGAGTTTATCTCGGCTCTGTTGTCGCGAGACGCTAAGTTACCGCTAGATTATATGAGATAATGCAAGTTCACCGAGTATCAAGTTCCTTGGGCTTTATCAACCGTTAACACAATTTATATTACATGCGATTATAAGTGGTAAAAGCTCGCCTATGTTGCAACATACACGCGTCTTATTGGTCACATATAAAGTGGTGTAATTTGTCTGTGTAAATATATTTTTTAGGTTCTCAAACTTGTCATACTTATGACAACCTAGTGAGATTCAACGCCACAAAAACCAGACGTGTCTGATCTCTGCCAAGCGGAGCCCGTTCACCTTGGTTCCTACTTTCCAGAATGTATCCTTGGAAGCACTGACCGTCTTAAATTGACAGGAGTTAGTTTCTTTGAACCTCAACTTTGGTCGGTTCATCGAGTTAAAAGTTAAAGCGGCTGCAGGGAAACTGGGGATCTTTGATAAGGTGTGGCGGTACTTCAGACAGAAACAGCTTTTAACATTTTACAAAGCTCAGGTCCGATTTTGTGGATTACGGCTGTCACATTTGTGGTGTTATTGCCTAATTTCGCCCATTAGCTTTGGACTCGCTCGAGAGGCGTGAAAAGAGGCTCATTGGAGACCCCGACCTGGTTGAGACCAATTATCAAAGCCTGCAGCACAGGCGTAGGATTGCCAGCCTCTCGGTCTTCTATAGGATGCATTGTGGATAGTGTACGCAGGAATTGTATGAAACAATTCCTCCGTCCCCGTTCCTCCATCGAACAACCCGACATACAGCGTAATTCATCCCTATGTCGTGTACCCTCGCCTGCGCGGACTGCGTGGTATGCGTATTCTTTTGTCATGTGCATTGCAAAAGACTGGAACAGCTCGCCCACGTCGGTGTTACTAACTACAAACAATGTGAGAGTATTTAAGAGGAGAGTGAATAGGCTTATACAAGTTAATGCGTTTAGCATTTTAGATTTCATCAACACTCACCATCGGGTGGGATTGTTGTCACTCATTAACGTACGAGTATTTTATGTTGAAAAAAAATACGATTTATAAATTCAATTACCATATTCAAGGTTTATGAGTGAAAGAGAGCGAAAGTAAATAGGACTTCGACAGCGAGGGAGGAGACAGAGGTAGTGAAAAAAGGCAGTAGTACGGGGCAAGAGCGGGGAACAGGAGAATCGAGAGAAAGTAAAATATCTTGTTTTGATCAGACAGAAACATGAAGTTTGCCTTTAGATAGAAATAGTCGTGCAACAATTATAAGATACAGTTTTGTGTTCTGTGGATGTATGTGGGTTATTGAAATATATATATATAAGTTCTTGTTAATAAGAGAATACTCGTACATACCAAGTATTTAATCTACATGAAAACTAATGAAGTTATAATGCAAATAACCTATTACTAAAGATTTGTAAGAGTGTGTGTTTATTGAATTCAAACGTATATATGTATGTATATTTTCACCGGTGTTGTCGCAGGCGCGATGCCGATGCTGTCTCGAGATGGGTGATAATGTTACTCTAACTAGTATCAAGTTCCTCCTAAGATCTTAATCGCGGGTTGTATTAGCGCGTTGCAATGCTTGCAGCTTATGTGGTAGAATGAAGCGGTTTTTGTTTAAATATTGATAAACAGACTTTTTTATATTCTTAGTATTACTTTACACTCTCCGTATATAAATGTATTTATATATCTTGTCAATAATAAAACATTTTTTATTCATCCACTCAAGTTTAAATACATTTTTTTAAATACTTGATAGTAATACAGTTTCTTTTTTATTTTTCTTTATATTAAAAAGTAAAATTAAAAGTGGAATTATAAAGTTTCTGCGCCATCTATGATACCGAAAAATTAAGTAATGAATATTATCACGACGTGTCAAGACAGTTGAATGTTAGAAACATAGATGTAATCGCGACTTATAAACAAACCTAACTGATTTGTTTGGTTACAAATAATGATCAAATAATTAAAAAAAAATTTACCAAGTAGGAGTTGACTTAAAACAATTTTTTTATATTACTTGTATAGTATAAAGATACATATATATTATAAAAGCACGATTTATTTTTTACCTTCCCCGTTGCTGACCAACAGATGGAACAACTTTTCAGATGTGTATGCATTTTTTTTTTCAAATTACCTCAAAAGAAAGTTTTCTTGCCTCGTGTATGAAGATATTAAATGGTATTATGTATTATTATGCATATGACGATATTAGATGCAGCGTTCACAGCGCGACAGATTGATAATATAAAGTGATATTGAGTTAGATAACTTCAGGCACGTTCAGTAACTGGATAGGTGGCCGTTGATGGTACAATTTCCTGCGTTGTTGTTGCGGTCGTTATAGTTATCGGGCAGTAAGTCGTATCGAAGGCCATTGGACATTGGGAGCACGTGAGCATAAAGGAGTCCAGACTCCTCAATTAGATCTTCAGACTGTTATAATAACAATAATAATCTTTATTTATTTAACCATAACAAAGGTATTGTTTTACAAATATAATCTTATCATTTATCAATAATAACAATGTCTTGATGTATGCCTGTGTAGCTATGCTATGTCTATGCTAGGGTGAACCTGTGTTACAGCCATTAGTGCTCTACTCTCAGATGTAGTAAACTTATTAATGTGGGTATGTTAGCGTAAAACAATATTAATTTATTAGACGTATGCTTTTATAACAATCATTGGATAGATAAGGTCAGTCTGTTTGTGTATTCTGCGATAGCCTCCAGATGCATATCTTGGGATCAATTTAAAAACTGCAGCGCGGACACGTAGTTTTTAAGTTGTTTACAGATTTTTTAGTTTCATCACAAATAATCACTTAACAAAGACAACTTTTATGTCACACTTTAATTATAGAAAAATTAAATAATGTATACCTTTATATATTCGACGCGAAATAGTATCTATCATTTATTATAATAATCGCTCCGTGAATGTTTTTATACCACAACCCGTCCGCTGCTTCACCGAGATGCTTTAAACACTTATAAAGCATTGTGCTGGCACTTAATTAACCCTCCTTAGATTTATTACACCAAGTGTCCCCTGATACTGCGAGCGGCCGGCGTTGAATCGATTTTTACATTGGAGTAATTGAAAAAATGGGGTGATTAAATATTTTTTTGCGTAGTTACTTTGTATCGATACCCTTTTAAAATTTACATTTAAATTCTCCGATCGAACTGAAAAAGTTTTAATCAATCTATTTATGTGCGTGTGTTAAGTGTGACTTTTTTATGTGTGGGTAGCAAGTAGGCTTGTTGTCCGACTATAGGTAATTGGCCATTGCAGCCAAAGTTAATCTGTGACCATACTCTGATAGAGCAATTTTATTTATGGTTCATTAGAAGTATAAATGTTGCGACTTGTGAGGATTGTGCTTATAAATATAAAAAAGCTTCACGTGAAAACGAAAAAAAATTATCAATTATTTGAAAAAAATCGAGGTCATTGCAGGAACTGCATCTGAACAAATGCACATATTAAAATATACTTTATCTCTAAATATTTTCGTACTATAAATATGCGTTCGCATAACGTTTTGAATTATGATCTTTTTTAAATTCAAATTTAAAAACATTAATCATTTAGGTTTACTGTAAATACATTTATCCAAAAGGTTTTTCGAAAAGGTGCTTTAACATTGAGAAGAAGAAACGGCGAAAGAAACTCCTCAGCACATTTTTTTTAAAACAACACATGGCAATTACAAAGTTTAATCTTGCGAGGTTTCTACATTGTTATTTCCTAGCGTCCTTGTCATTAAATATTCATCTATACCATAATGTCCTTTACCTGTAAGTTGTGTTTTTATGCGTCACTTAAAACTTCCAATAGCTAACTCACGTTTTGTTTATAAGTAGTATATTTAATATGAGTACAATCATAGGTAAAATTTTTACAAGATTTTATCAGGTGTTTTTAAGATTTTAAAATTGTACCCAGTACTCTTAAACGTTCCTCGTGAATCACTCTACCTGTCAGTGAACTCATAAAAAACTTATCATAACATTTGAGATTGTCGCGCTTAACAACACCTAGTATAAATCACCCGTAGTGAAATACAGTAGAATAAAAAAAAAATAACAGGAAATGTATCAACCAGGTGCAACTAGCCGTATATGTCGTAAGTGAACTCGAGCCAAAGTACGGAGGATAACAATAACACAATCACCCCATTGTAACAATCCTGATATTACCTGTCAAATACACAGCACGGAACGGGTTTACATGAGTAGGTGTGTACAGGATAGTAGCGAGAATTGTATGCAGTAAGGATGTTCGGCATTATCGGATACAGAATAAATGTCTGGAATATTACGTATATTTTTACTATTTCTCGATAATATAATTATCCATGATGCTTCAATTTTTGCGATGCTCTAAGGTGTATTCGAAACAGATCCCAATGGTATAGTGGTCGCGACCCTTGGAACTGAAGACGACGATGTTTAAACACAGATGATCTTCTTGTATCAGCGTAATAAATTCTGTTTTTAAAATTATAGTTCATCCTATCGTTCGGTTCGAATCTCTTCTAATTGAAACTAGAATTGTATTTTTTTTATTCGGATTATTTAACTAAGCGAAATTTTTTCAGATACTTTCAAGCCGAAGTTCAGAAAGCAATAACTGTATTAAATTTGTTATACGTACATGAGTTTAAAAAAAAAAGCTAAGAAAGGTGCTTGTAACGCACGATTATATGAGGAACGGGTAAGTTTTTATTCTGTTTTTTTTTCAGTATAAAATTTCAGTATTATTAAAATATCTAATACCATCAATACACTAATATCCGAAACAGGCCGAAAATAATCTGTAATATGCGAGATAGAAAGATAGGACAAGAAAACATTTGACTTTATATTTTTTACCCTCGTCCGAACGATCCCATCCCTAAAGGTGTGAAGATATTGTGTGAAGGCAGGGTCGAACTTGTCTTGCTAGATAATTAAATAAATATTTAAATAGCTTAATCGTGCTTCTTACTTGTTATCCAGGGTAATCATTATCCAGGGGTCTGTCAGGGTGTAATTATTTTGTATAGACCTTCAAAGGAATTGCAGGTGAAATATTTTATATAACCTGATTTAAGTTATTGAATTATATTTAAGATCGGTCAGTAACAGATGTCTCATGACGACCGATTGATAAATTATATTTTTAATAGTCACTTTTCTTGATGACAAATGTTCAGCACCGTCCATGGATATTCGTAATAATACAGGCATTGCTGATGCTGCGGCAATCATTGCTACCATAATTGTTATTCTTCACCTATTTTATTAATTTGATAATTGTTATGGGATTCTAATATTATATCTTATCAGAATTAAATAATAATAATAATAATAAATATTTTTTATTGTACCTACAATGTACTGTATACCTATGTAATATTATGTTTTATATAATATTTTGGGTCCTTTAAGAGCCACAGATCTTTTTCGATAACCCCGTAGCGCAGTTGGTAGTGACCCTGACTGACGAGCGAAGGGTCCCGGGATCGATTCCATACCGAGGCAGATATTTAAGTGATAGATATGTTTGTTCTCGGGAAATAGATGTTTGAGATGTCTAGTTCGTGTGTGTCTGTGTCTCAACTACAACAGAGGGAATCCTAGTGCGGTCATCTGACTGTGTCTAGTGCTCGATCAACTCCGTGTTTTCTCGTGTTTCATCGGTTATCGTATTGAAATATAATATTTGTGTTTTATTTAAATATTTATGTTAAATAAAGGGCTATAACAAACTCAAATCAGTTCAACACAGTAAAGGTGAGAGCATACTGCAGCAGTATTAAGCAGTATTAAGGCGGGTGCACACTCGCTGATAATTAAAGAGCCCACGATGATAAATAACGAACTGTCCGAGTTTTTACCGCAGATGTCATTATCTCCGCCGACTCTATCACCCGTCACTCGATTACTTTGAGCGGATTCATACAGAGCTGTTATATTGCCGTAAAATATGTTAAATTTTTTAGTAATAGACAAAATCTATTTTGGTAAAAAAATTGTTTTACAATTTATACTTTATGCAATTTGATTCGTACGATGTCCATGTTGGTACAGCATCTCTTTCCCATTTTCTCAACGACTTCTTTAAATGAGTTTTTCTGTATTCAATTTCTGTTTCTCCTTTTTTCACAAGTAATTTAGAAGCCCTAAATGTGATGGAAATACGACAACATTCACACAAAACAAAATGTGCACTGAAGAGCTAGTAGATGACTTAAAATTAAATTCTTACCGTATTTTACTTTATCGAATTATTATGTTAAACATACTTGTAATTGTTGTTCTTACAAATGTAAAAAAAAAATGAAATGTAATGTAATGTTAAATGTATATATGTATAAATTTTGTAATTTTAGAGGTTACGTATGTTGTAATTTTGATTTACGAGCCGCACTATATAAATCTCACTAGCAATGCGACAGCGTAGCGCATGTATAATCGAGTTCCTCTTGATGATACGACGGTACCAGGTTTTTTGTCTTCACCGATATATCCACGACCCCGCTGCTAACGAAAGTATTAAGTGTTGAGGCCAACGTCTACGACACGATTAAGGCACGATTGCGACACGATTGGAGTGCAACTCATTATCATCGTCACAGTGTATTACTGCTACCTTTTCGTGTTATATTTACGCTGGCCAAGTGCCAGTTGTTATATTTTTTTCCTGGAGTGATAATGAATTTTTCGTACAAAAATAAGATATTGCTAAATTCAAACTAATAATGACGTAATTGAAATTAAATAATTATCTGTAAGGTTTCTCTACCCGACTGTACCTACTGTGTAATAAAGATGTACAATCGTGTGGATTAAACGATTCCTTTTTCGGCTGGTGACAAAAAATAAAAAAAGGAAACAAATAATTATAATTGACCGTAAAAAAT
Source organism: Megathymus violae (assembly GCA_003671415.1). Lineage (NCBI taxonomy): Eukaryota > Metazoa > Arthropoda > Insecta > Lepidoptera > Hesperiidae > Megathymus > Megathymus violae. The sequence goes on from PDGT01000006.1 coordinate 7,551,318, forward strand.
ATCACCCGATTGCCTTAATGCGGCTTGCGTTGTAACCGGTGTTTGTCCCCGTTTCGTGACGGTTGAAATATTGTGGACATTAAAAGGGTTACGTCTTGAGTTGCACGGCTGCGACATGCGTTGCGCGTCGCTCGTTAACAACTGTTTAGGAAAAATGGCCTATTAAAAATAATTGATTAAGAGGTCAATATAATTATGGTAATATATTTTTAAGTTAATTTTCAGGCGTGCTTACCGCGAAACGTGGTTTCTAGTTCTCAGATCAAAATCATTAGGAAAGTCGCAGTAAAAACACTGCAATTGTGTATTTATGGTCAAGTGTTAGCAAAGAAAAATGATAATAATTGAGAACGACCCCGATTGACGACTCCGTAGCCTAGCTTATTATTTATAACTTTCTATCAAAGTTATAAAAAGTTCACGACTGCTCATTCGCCAACATTCGACATATTAACAGTATATTTAAATTAATGCAGGCATCAACAGTTAATATCTAAGAACCAAAAATAAGTGATTGTAACTGTAACGGGTACTCACGATTATTGTATTTTATAACTAAACAAGCGGCCCGCTCCGACTTAGTTAAGGTTGACCGATTAATTATAAATATGCACATGATATATATACCCTGTGTCCGTCTGGAATAATGTACCTTTTAAACGGTAAAAGAAGTTTTCAGATAGGCGCCGCGGTTCTATATATTACCCTCCGCATACACACAAACTCACAAAATTTGCACTCTCTCCTTATAATATTAGTATAGGTAACGATAGTAGATAAATTATAGTCATGATTCCACTACAATGGCGGGGG
>PDGT01000006.1:7552136-7615637 GCA_003671415.1 Megathymus violae
GGGGGGGAACTTTTGACAGCTGACGCTTGACATACTGTCAACTTTACGACACATACCGCGACGCACTGCCCTAATGACATCTTCTCGGACCGAACTCTGTCCTGTTTTGGCTGACGCGAACTAACCACTGGATGATACGATTGCGCGAATTTTAAGCCTTCTTTTAAATTAAATTCTTACGAACTATTTTGACGTGTAACGAATTTCTAGAGTAAACGAGTGTGGTATCGACGTTCAGTCAATATTAATTAGCTGATGCATGAACATTGACGTTGACGTATTGTAAAACCAAAATGTCAATCAAAATGAAAAAGTATTTAAAAACAAATGTTTTGTCTAGTAACAAAGTTAGTTAACATAACTAAATTAAATTACATTTGTTAAATTATTAAGTTAATTATAGAGTATCGGCAACAAGGGCAATCATCAACGAATCATCAACGATCCTTTCGAAAGCTATCAGCATTTGGAAGTCCACTGTTAGTTATAGGCCTTCCATAACTTGCGCCAGTCTGACCGGTCTTGAGCCTTCTCAATTCAACGGATGCCTGATGCGGTAGAAGTAATGTATGTAATAGTACATACTTAAACGCTAAGGTAGCTGCCAACAGTATTTCTCATATTAAAATATATTAAAACAATGAAAATGTCATGTACATTTAAACGACGTTGTACTTAAAAATTATTAGAATTAACAGAAATAAAAAGAGCATTTCACTGACTACAAACTTCTAGAAGATAGTTTAACAGTTTCTATTTGGAAAACTTGAGGCCGTGACTTCAGCAATCATCTAGATCTTAGATCGTTGACCGACTGTAGAAGTATAGTATACTATCCTTTTATTGTGGGTAGTTGAGTTATACAAGGAAATTACGTATTGGGTAGTTGAGTTATACAAGGAAATTACGTATTTCTGCCTACTTCAGAGGGAATTAGAAGGGTCCTCGGAAGTGAACTGGGCACTTTATGCGGACGGTAAATATTCACTTACGTTTGCGAAGGACTTCAATCGCAGTGGGAGAGTTGACGACTCCATTGACAAGACTTGTAATAAGACATTTTTTATTCATGATATGTTTTTAGTTTTACGTCATCGCTTTATCAAGTTCTTATCATAAGCATGTCTGGAAGAATAAGCAGCAAGAACTAACTAGATGTTAAGAACAAATCAAAATTACATGTATTTGACATATTTCACTTTATGGGTCATAATAAAAAAATTTCCTCGCAGAAAATGGATCTGATTCCGCGAAATAGGAAATATTTATTTCCTATATAGTATAGCATAAATATAAATAATACTATAAAGTATAAATGTAGAGGCTAATAATAAAAAATGGTAATTGCTTTTTTGCACCTATCGCAGCTAATAATTATATTTTTAATTCATGGAATTCGAAGAACCAATACTTTTAATAAATATATGGGGAAAACAAGATCTTTATTTGTGCCTGATAAAAATGAATAGCAATTGTTTGATGTTCTAGTAATATTCGTAAACCCCAGGCGCAGGTTATTTGTAACGAAAAAGGGTGGCTATACTTACGAGGCATTAATCAGTATGAGTATTATATAAACCTTGAAAAAATTCGGTCCAAATTGAATCAACAGATAAATAAACAGCATTTTATCATATATTATGATCAAAGATACGTAATAAATATAGGCTAAGCGATCATTAACCAAAATGGCTTGTTAAAAAGTTTGTTTATTGCGTTACAAGTGCGATAATCGCACTTTAGTTTTAATATCGATACAGTGATCGTATCAATCTGTATTGGTGTTTATATAATTTTCCTCTTTCTATGTCACCTCACTTACATTTACTACTGTTTGGCTTACAGTCGAAGTTAAACCATAAATAATCATAGAAAAACGTTGTACATATTTCTAATTTTTTCAATGGCTACCAAACAAAACAGAAAAAGGTAATCGGTTCATAAGCAGAGAAGATAATGGGACTGGTTTGTTTTTTTTCGCCTATTTTTTATATAGAATAGCTGCACGCCCCGTCTTCGTTTGGGTTAAACAATTAAATATTTTACATATACTATAAACATGAAACATGACATATATCCATTCGGAATAGTGTACCTTTCAAACGGTAAAACAATTTTTCAAGCAGGGGCCGTGGTTCTGGTGATTCTTCTCAATCATTTCACCCTTGACAGATCGGCCGTGGTCGTCATGTCGCCGCATGTTGTTCGTCTCGAATCTTTCGCTGTTCTGGTGATTACCGGCGGGCGTTTACACCAAACCACTAATAGTGCACTCTATCTTTAGATTGTAATAACCATGTTTAATATTCGAGGAATTGTTTGACATTGAACCTTTTTTTTCTTAGCTTTTTGTCGAATATTGATTTCGTCTAAACATATTAATTAAAACGGTAACATAAATTACTAAACACATACAGACTTGCGGACATAATCTAGTCAAACTCACAAGATTACATTTAACGTGTTATTCTAAACGCATTATGTTTTTCCAGATTCTGATGAAGAAGTGATCGTATGGCGATATCGTGGTAAGTTTCCTTTATTGTAATCGATTTTTTTGTTACGAAATTACAATTGTCACTTCTGAGTCGATCGAGTAATATAATATAAGTATAACACCAGTCATTTAAAACCTTTATGGGAACTTAAGGGTTTCACGTTGAGCAGTAAAATAGTTGTGTAGCGCTGACATAAAGAAGTAATGAAATTTTTTAACACATCTTAAACTACACAAAAGTATATAAATTTTGTTACATTTTAGAGATGAAACGTGAAATATATTCTAGTAGTAGCAGTCCTTGCAACTTCGTTGGGTTTCAACAATTATATATTTTAATCGATACTAGGTAGATATGTTCCATAATAAGTATTATAAAATAAAGTAAACATAAGATTTTATTTCATCGCGGACATTTTACATTTTAAGTATAACGAGGACTCACAGAAGTAGACGTAAAGTTGACAGGCTCATCTGTCACTAGTCACTGTCAAGTGTTAAGAGTTTCTCACCGCCACCGTAGTCTCGCCGTGACTACAATCCATGTTATTGAGTCGAAACATCTGTAAAAAAAACACAAAAATCGTGAGCACTCTTAGTGTTAAAATGTACAATGTGAACATCATTATGAGTCTAGCTGATATTATAGCCTATATCGATCCGGAATCATTTTAAATGGTAAAATATTTTTTCAAATATTTAGATACCGCGGTTCCAGAGATGACAAAATTGGCACCCCCTCATTATCACATTAGTATAGACATCAGTCATCAAAACAAGCTCAACTGTAATACATGTATGGTTTTGGCTTTAATAAACTTGACTGGAACAGCGTTATTTAAATAAAAAAGCATTCTTGAACGAAATTGAAGCTCTATTTATGCTATATAGATCAATACATCGTACTTCAGTACGTATACTCGCACAAGACATGAGTAACAACATCAAGAATGCATCGATGCGTCAACCGCGGCATTATTGATAAAATTGCAATTGAATGCATCGCAAATAAATCAACCATTTAGGCCGTCTACATCCTAGACTTCTGTATTGGACGTTTTTAATGCGCGTATATTCAAGACGGTTACGAAGTCTGCAATTGCTCTTAAATGAACAAAGTATACGCACAGCGGTATAATAAAAGTTGGTTGTAATTATGATTTCGATAGGTACGAAAGTTGTAGTGTTTAGCTGCTTATGCCTTTTATTATTTTCTATGTCCTTTATGTGGTTATTTTGTAATTTATTTTATTATTGTGACGTACATATACTTTGTTGTTTTTGTTCTTAAGCATTTGGCAAGTGTCTTAAGTGATCATAGTCACATTTATTTTTTAGTATGTGTTTTAGATCTCCCTTTTAACAAAATTTACTAGGCCGCTGAGACGAGACATTTAAAATTGAGTTTATTAGAAATAAATTATTCCTGTAATACAACAAATTATTACACTAAATTGTAATAAATTAAATAATAAAGTAACTACGGTACCCGCCCCTGCTTTTCTTCGTGAAACATGAACCTTACATTCACAAATAGCACCCGCATAAAAATATGTAGTTGTTATGATCATTTAATAAATTTATAAAATGTATTTCCTATTCCACGGTAACAGATCCAATTTTTATAATGCAATGTATTTTAGTTCATGTGTATTATGACAGCTTAGTGTACGTTCATTGGTTTAAATTAAATTGTTTTGTTTGCTATATCAATGGCAAAATGTACAAGTTTTAAATAAATTAAGAAAATATGTAATCTTAGAATTCCGGCGAGTTCAAGATTTAATATTTATTACGCATGCTTAAGTTTTCTTATGCATTACTAAAACTGCTTGAAAATAAGTGCAGAAATTTCTGAGATTATCGTTCTTCCGCAGATGCGATTACTCATCAATGTTATTACAATACACGTGTTAATATGATGTTATTGTGTGAGTATTGAAACCAGGTGGTTGAACAAAGGTGCGTTCTTATAAGAAGAGTGCGCTGTAAACAGCCTGGTGTGCAACCGACCTTATAGCACTTAGTACTACGTTCCAATTACGTCATTAATTTACGAAATGGCGCTTCTCCAGTTGAGCAAAATTTAATGAAGTGTAATAAATAAAAATAGAAAGGTAACACCTGCCAATCAGGTTAATGGTCTCCAGGCGGCTTGCGGCTCCGGCTTATGCGGCCGTGCGATTAACATTTTCAATATTAAGAGGGCGGCTCCATCTACAATTTATACCATCGGCCCAAATAGTAAAAAAAAAGAACTCTTCACTTATGTGCTACGAATAGCATTACTGTTAGTTAAGTTCTAAACTGTTTTAGAAGTTGAATCTCTATATATTTATGAGTATTGTTAAAGTGTAAGATTTCACAACACATGTCATCAAATCCCAACTTCTTTAACATACTGCCATAATGATTTAACTGCTGTATCGAATATTCTCTTACAATGAAAAGGGTTAAGGCCGTAATTCGCCATATTTGTCAAGGGCGAGTTGTCATACTTCACACACTTTTCTTTTAAACACACATCACCACACTAAGATTCCCTGCGTCGCGGGTGGCCTGGACGCACACGAATAGGACATCACAAACACCCACGACTCGAGAACAAACATTTATTTGTCACAGAAATGTCTGCCCCGGCCGGGAAACGAACCTGGGACCCGCTCGCTCGGCAGGCAGGGTCCCTACCGACAACAATTTCAGAACAATATGAAGAATTCTCAGATACGCAGATTTCAGATCAGCGTCAAACAATATACAACGCTATTCGAAGTTATTCATAGCCAGTCTATGAAGTCAGCGCAAATGCAAATGGGGCAAACGAATTAACACGAAATTCTGTATTATTTTAAGTTAATGGTAGGCGAACGGTAACTTGTTACTACTAAATTTTGCCAAGAAAGCAGCGTTTGTTATTGTTGTGCGCGTGTTTTCTGTGAACTGGGTTTCCAATTAAAAGGCTATCTGAATTAAATCCCTCCGATGTTTTAATTAAATGTCGTTGCAAAGTAACTTATTAATAACGTTTTTTACCGTTGCTTTGTTGAGTAAGAAAATTTTCAATTATGCACAGCACTGATAAACGATACGAAAAGCCTTGTAATATATATATATATATATATCTCCCTTGAGACTGGGTAATGACATATCTTTCACAATTCCTTCCAAACGCAATAGATCTCAGCTAGCTATTTAGCTTGTGATCGTACGCGAAATTGCGTAAATTCAAATTGATGTTGATACTGTAGGTTTAATTTTTACTACAAAATTGTACTGTAGGTTTAATTTAATAGGAATTCAATGCAAATTTTGAGTGAATCTTATTGGATGGAAACCGCTCATAGAAAACATAATGAGCGTACAGCTCTAGGTATATAATAAACCTTTTTTATACAATCACTATTTATTGAGTAGTAATCTGCTCTCTATTCGCTTCAGCAAACCTACGCCTTACGTTAGAAATAACACTGGCATTGTGTTAGGGATGGTTTTCTAGTTCTATGAATGCGACATATATTACTTTATGTTATGCTGCTGCCAGAAAGTCAAAATTTTATTTCCTATCACGCAGAAATAGATCCATTTTCCTACTTGTCTTTCATGATTGATAATTACATATATGTATTTGAGTATGACAACATATTGTTAGAAGTGGTTTGAAACGATGCAACCATTTATTTATTTAGGTCTGCCAGTAGTTACAACACTTTTACATATTAGTTAAGTATATTGCAGTGCAAAATCTGCTGATGACGCAACGTATACATCATACTTGTAGAAAAAATATAATCTTCTTCCTCCTGCCCTCCATCCCGTTACGTGGGGTCGGCACAACATGTTTTCTTCTTCCATTCTTCTCTGTCAGACGTCAGCTCCACATCCACACCTTTCTTATTCATGTCCTCTTTCACACAGTCGATCTATCTTTTCTTCGGTCTGCCTCTACTCACATATCCATCCACATGCACAGAAAAAATATAATGAAATTAATAAAACATATTCATTCATGCTGCGACATATTATATTTATCACTAATTAGAGAAATTATAACCTGTATGCTATGAGAATAATAATGATAAGCTATTGAAAAATCCTAGAATCAATCTAGAAGACTGGTCTAGACGACATTGACAGCAGGATGACACATAAATACATAATTAGTAGTTATTATGATTGTATTTTCATAATACTGAGAATGGCTACACACTTCCTTGAGTGTAACTCAATCTGCCGTATTGTGATAGTATGTCTGAGTGAGTGAATGGCTCCACACATCTTTGAGTTTAACCCTTAAAATTTGTATTTCATTAATAGTTGTAGTATTAAAAATGTATCTCAAAAACCAACATACCCTTTCTTCTTTTGGTTTAACAAGTAAACGTTATCTTTCGTTTTCACCATTTTACACGGTTACCGCCAAATGTTTGCTTCGTTAATTACAGTCGTAAGAGGTTTTTTAATAATTCGTTTAAATTCAATATAATTGTGTATTAAATGTGGCACCTTGATTTTGTACTGAAGATATTCGTATTCATATTAAAAAGAAATTATGCAGAATTCGGATAAGCAGAAGAAGCTGCTTTGGTTGATACAACTATAAGTATCTTAAATCAACTGTAACATACATAACATAAAGTACTTTAAAGTATCAACTGGGAACATGTTAGGCGTTAAGTACTTTGTAATCCTTATTATATGGAGTGATAAAAAAATACTCATGGTACTTACGTCTGTTTGTTGTCGGTTAACTTCAGTTCTAACTAGTTATGATTTAAGTGGTCCCGTAAATACGCCAGTGGAATACTGATGGTGTCTATCGGAATTCGCTTTTGTCATGCAGATTTCATCCTCTTCCCGCTGACGGATGCAGACGGTCGTAAACTACACAGTTAAGTGTCATTGCATGTCATTAGAACGGCCGTGGGTATAGATTTGTGCTAGGATAGACCGACGAGCGCTGCGGTATTAATTTAGTTAGGATTGCAGATTCGAATCGAAAAAAATTTGGTCTACAAACCAGAGGATTATCGTTATTTTTTTTACGTGATTGAGATACACTCATGCAAGTCATTTTGCTTCTACTATCGCCTTGAAAAGTTGTTCTGTTATTGAGGAGAAGGAAAATGACCCTCGAAAATTCGCCAATATTCACAATCTTTAAGTATTTTATAATTAAACTTAAGCACGTCATTGTTTGCTCATATTATTTTTTCTAAACGGTACTTTATCATTGAGGAGAAGAATTACACTTGTCAAAATCTCCTCGAAACTCCTGAAATAAATAAACAATTATTAAAATTAAAGTAAGAAAGAGTAGCTGGCAAACGAGCAGACAAAACACCACATTGATCACATCACCCGTGTATATTTGGAATGCTAGAACTGTCTTAAACGCGTTGCTGGTCGCAAAGCGGGCGATAATCGTGCTTATTGACTGGCTCTTTAATTGTTTGAAATCCTTACCACAAAAATATCGTGGCAACAACATATCAAACTAGACCAATAAATGACGGGGCACATCGACAAATAACCTGAGTGTTAACCCAGACAAAACGCAACTCGTCGTCACAGTAAAAGAAATCAAAATAAGATTTCGTCACTACCCTCTAATCTGTTGTGTATCAATTTATTTAAAACGCTATCTAAAAAGTATTAAGAGTTGAAGAAACAGTAATCAATCTATAGGTCGTTCTACTTGTAGGGCGATTAATCAAGGGTGGTCGTTAGACATGGCAGGAATACTTCGGGTTTCACAGACAGGGTGTCACAGAGTTCAGCGTACCACACGAAGCAGCTGGCGACAAAGCACCAGCAGAATGAAACACATAGAAGTTAGAACATGTTACATCTGAAAACCTGTGATATATAAGGATTATTTGTCATTCTGTATCAATTCAAAAAAGTATAATTGAAGCCGTGTTGCCACTCAAAAATGCGGTCACGTAAATGTTATACATGAGCGTTACTACCACATGCGCAATTAGGTTTCCTCATTTCAAAACAGCACACGTAATTGTGTTGTAAAGATGCGCTTTTATTGTTTAAATTTATAATTTGATCAAACGTTACGCCCTGCTAGCCGTTTTGTTTGTGAAGTACCGATAAGTCTATACTCAGAATAAATTAATAACTGAGCCAAATTAAATATATTTATTGAAAATTTAAATTTATGTAGGTTTGAGTATCGGTGTTGGACTTAAAATTTTTTTTAATGTTTTGTCTGTCTGTGGTCGTATCGCGCATAAACGACTGAATTAAATTAGATGAGGCTTTTTTAAGTGTAAATTATATTATGAGTCATTATCTAGGATAGGAAATAGGTACTTTCTTTCTTACCTTCTTCTCATTTATTGGCCGAAAACGCATCATTGATACCGTTGGTCTCGCTGATGTCCATGCGCGACGGTGACCACTTACCATCAGGTGGCTCGTTTGCTCCTTTGTCGCTATTAACATAAAAAAGGAAGTTCTTAAGGTAATTTTTTTATGAGGAGGGCAAACTGAGTTTTGACTACTTACCGTACGGTACATAGTGTGACTTTTCTTATTATAGGTACAAGTGTTAAAAAAAAGTTAAATTAAAAAAATCTATTAATTAAAATAGGTGCTTATAAGGTCCCTGAGCGAGCAAGCTTACAGCCCTCGGGTCGCATGCCTTATCTTTTTTTGGTATTTCTGTTTCTTTTCTCTCTATTCTTATTGATTAAACCGACAAAAACACTAATGTAACAATAAAATAAGGTAAACATGAGATTTATTTAATGCCTGGTAAAACAATGTAAGACGTAGGTTTTAGGAAGCGAAACGTTGTCAAGTTTGAAGTGACTTTAATATTGTTATTGCTGCTAGAAGACAACAATTCAGCTAAAATTATTTAGTTACTATGAGAGACTACCTAAAATATAATTAAATTTTATTGATTTAAACCTGTTTCTTGTACATTTGTATTAGTACCACGCATTCACAACTCTAGAGCAAAATTTATTTCGTAGACATCGTATCAGGAATAATATTGAATAACTAATGTTTTGTAATTATATTTTTGAATATTCAACGGTAAATTTGGATCGCAACTTTACAAAAAGAAATAAGTGTGTCTCTGAATTAAAATCAATCAAGTAACATAACGTTTTACTAATTATACTGAGTTTTATAAAATTGTATCTTCCTATCGTGTTAATTTTTTCTAAAACACTCACACACTGACAAGCCTACACTAGGATTCTTTGTGTTGCAGGTACCACAGGTACGCACAAATAGGCATTATAAACACCCATGAGTCAGTGTCAGTCAGGAATCGATCTTGGGATCTCTCGGTTGGCAGGTTAGGTTAGACTAACTGAACTGCGTTAAATTAATTATAAGTACAAAAATCTTTCAATATAACTGACATTACAATAGATACTTCGGAACTTCGATTAACCTGCCGGTTATTTAGAATAGCAATTGACATTTGTATGACACGATCCGATAAGTAGGACAGCAGGTGTTGATAAAGTGAATAATTGCCTGAAGATAGGCAGTTTGAATCTATACGTATTAATTACCAACCCTCTTTATCTTATCTCTACAATAAAGATATTTCGATAACATCTTTATTAGTTTCAGCTGCAGACGTTACCTTGGATTTGAAGTTTGGAGCGTGCTTTAGTGAATGTTAAGTTTCAACTAAACTGTCAGAAGTTTTTATGTTAATAGCCGACAAACGAGCAGACGAGCCACCGATGGTAACTGGTCACCGTAGCGCATTGGCGTCAGCAAGACCAAAGGTATCACTGATGCGTTGTCGGCCAGGAAATTAGAAGAAGGTAAGAAAAATGTTGCCGTTCAGATACTTCCGACGTATTACAACGACTATTATCTAACAGTAAAAAACGTTGAGGACATTAAAGATACCTTTTAAATCACGTAAAACTTGATTGAGCAATTTCGCTGTAAGTTATAATACAATATTTATTATAATCGTATGCATAATTATGTTCTAATTAATAAAAAAAAAATTAACCGATTTCGGAAAAGGAAGCTCTCAATTCATTTGTATTTTTTTAAATATTGGCTATTTAGAAAAGTTCAATTTTGTTTGACAGTGTATACTTCCCGTATGGTTCTATTTAAATTTGATTAAAAAATATCCCTAAGGGATGAACAGGAGATGAAACCAAGAAATTCAACTTTAAATTGAAGTCAGTTCTTTTGGTAAAGATTTAAATATTTGCTCTTTCTACCCTTGAAATTTTAAGTTATTATCAAGTTAACTGTCGCAATTAACTAGTTATGGTCGACCATAAGTAAGTAATTTAAGTAAGTTTAAACAAAATACTGTACTACCTATGTACATGTTAAATAAGTATTTTTAAAACACAGAATATCAAAATTTTCTTTTATAAAGTTCAAGTCGTAAATTGACGATACCGTTACTCTTCTTTATCACGTGTAACTGTCACAACATCCTGCAAGAATTTTATTTATAATACAATTATTGTAATGGTTATTATATGCATATCGGAAGTAAAACGACCTTATTTATCAAATATTATAAACGTTTTATATATATATATATAAATAGTTCAAATGATATTTATTTATGCAACATACATACACCTATTAGGTCTTAGTTACTTAAAATAACTGAGTATTTAGCGCAGTATTACATTAGGGATTTACCCGAGTTCAAAAAAAAAAAACAAAGCAGCCTACTTGATTTACTTATGTTTTCAGGTTCATGTTCGTTTATTGATTCACTTTTGAATGGAAAAGAATGCAAAATATAATACGATCGTCTGACCTTCTAGATGACCTCCGATAATTTTCATCCTGGTGGTTAAAATTAAACCTGCACTAGTCTTGTTAGCTTTGGTTACCATACAGTTAAAAGAAGACATGAATGATACGTTTAAAAGCAGAGTATCGTAAATTTAAATAATATCTGTAACCAACATCTCGATTAAACATGATTCAACAAATGAATCCCATTTCGAATTTAAAGAATTAGCAACTAGCTATTGTCGGCGGCGAGTTGCGGGATTTGTGAATTAGAAATATTTAGTCACATATTGGAAACTGTAAATCTGTGTCGCGGTTTCGTAGTCTGTTGGAATAAAATAGTTTTAACAAATAATTTTATTCATTTGACCTATCCTGTCTCATATCATAACAGTGCCATCTGTTGGCAACAAAATCAATGATTAAAATAAATGTAATTAAGTATTTACATATTTTTCTTTTATTAAATTAAAAATTCTTATAACCGAATTTAACAATATTATTGGATAAATCTAAGTAGTATCAACCATGTGAATTATTTTGCGTATTCTTCTTAATTCAAAAAGTATAACTTAAAGATACTTAAGCATATATATAAACAAATTTTGATATTTGTTACATTACTTTCTTACTAAGAAACAAGTTTGTTTTACAGACATAATGACTCACACTTCGACCGTGTACTTACGACAGGAATAGAATAATAATGTTGCGATCGATGTATTTTCATGGAATACCACGTAATCTAGGTTGAATCCATTCAAAACAAAAAAGCCAATTTAGACCGGACAAATTCGAGTCGCATACGCGAGTTAAGCACCAATTGTTAAATTTTAATTTAACGAGCAGATGGGCAAACTGTAGGTAAATGATCACCACCGCCGTTCGTACTACTAAAGGCATCACCGACGTGTTTTCAGCTATAATTGGAACAACAGACCAACTCATTAATTTAAATTTTACCTTGATAAAAGACAATTTAAGCGACGGAGCTCCGGTATCGAGGTTAAGGAACATTTTGGCGGTTAAAAATAAGGAGTTAAATTCCAGCTATTAGAAGTAGCAATATATAATTTTTACATATATATAACATACATATATATAATTTTTAAATTATACCAGGATGGCAATCACGATATTTTTTTTATCATGTTATTTTCTAAATGAATTAACAAAATTTCTGACTTTATTTGAGGTCAATACTGAATAGGCGTAATGTGCAATTTGTGTGTTTGTTACAGAGGTACTGGATATAACTCCCCTAATTTTTTCCAAGTTTGTACGTATTAAAAATCATCATTACGGTTCAGTGCACTTACATACATAGTGATTGAATGGTACTGAGTGTGATGGGACTGATGAACGTATGTTAACGAATTGTGGCCACGCTACCTTAGAGGTTCACATATTCCTTACTCTCATGTAAAATAAAAAATAATCGCTTTAAAATAAAAAAAAATATCGCCTTTCGCTTACCAGCTCGTATAACAACTCAATAACATTTAGTTCACTCAATATCTGCATTTGTCTAGACATATATGTGTTCCAGCTGCTCTACTTAACCAATTTGTTAAATGAATAAGTGTCAATGAAACAATGATTCCAATTATGACTTCGCGTGTTAAACAACATTATCGTTATTACAGATCTTAATCTTAACCTTTATGCGTATCATTTCAATGTTTGTTAAACGGATATTTTTGAAGTAAAACTCTAGAACTTTTAAATTCTTGAAAGTTCCTATCTGGTAAGTGTATTGTATTGCCTGTATATCACTTCTATATTAATAACAAAAGTGCTATGGAGTCGTATCTATATTAAATATTTTTTACTTTTATTTTAATAACAAAAGTGAAATGGAGTCGCCACTGTACAATAAGAAATATTTTTTATTTAACTATGCAGGGTACGAATAAAATTGTTATATTGCGTGTAAACGTTATGTAAATGGCAAATAATGTTTTGAATATTTTTATAGCTATTGCAATAAAAAATATATTTGTTAATTACAAAATTATGTTAATGAGTTACTTTTCATTGTTTACGATATTATATATGTAATTAAAAAACCAACTTCGAAAACTTAATAAAAATAGCAAACAACAAAAATATGCCACAGTACAACAGCACGTGCCACTGAATTATTTTCTCGATTGCTGATAACGAAGTTACGCGTGCCCCAAAATACATTTAAAATTTTTCTCCTATTCAAGCATCTAGAACTTTCGATGCCGAATACAAAATAGCATTTACCAATCACTGGCCGGTGACTAGTTCTAGCAAAAAGACATTTGGTGAGTTTACCGGCCAACGACCCCGAGGAAACCCGTAAACGAAGCACGCTTTAATACAACGTTAGTTAATGTTACCATTGTTGAACAAAATGTTTACTCGATTCGCCCTCATGAACATGCGTATTTTTAAGTCACATACAATGTAGTGTTGAAAACTGGGCGTTAGTCACGCCCGTCGGCTTTTATTGGCGTATTCGGTAAATTAAACTGCGTAGGGTTTTGTTTACTTGTTAAAGATTTAGGGTTCTATTGGCCGAGTTACAAATCGCGGCCGGTTTTTACGCTCCTGAAGTCGGTCAAGCCCCGACTTGTTGTGTTGATCGGTGAAGTTGAACAACTGAGCGCGGTCGGTCGTTAAATAAAAGGCTGTTGGTGGTAAAAAAATGGCGTCTTCAAGGGTATGTTAAGTCATCACTTTGAATTGTTATCGTTAGATAACAGTCGTAGCGCCATTACAGTAGCCTTTGGGTATCACGAATAATTGAAATAAAATACACTCATACCCCCGCGCCTGGATTCCCAGTGTTGCAGGTGGCATAGACATGCACAAATAACACAATTTTTTTTTGTAAAATGTAATTCACACACTGTGAACTTGCAATTTATTTTATTTTGATGTCTGCGGTGATCTTCTGAGTGTGTTGTTGTACAGCGTTAAAACCGGGTTTCTTGTTATTGTTCTTTATCTGTTATAAATATTCAAGTATATTATATTTTTTTTTGATATTATTACAATAGTTGAACACATGTATGGAATTGATGACGTACTGCGTATTGGTTCTCTGTGAAGTATACACTTTATAAAATTTTAAATCTATTGCAATGTTTGCAGTTAAGACGAATATGCCAAAATGATATCTCGATTAAAACACAAAACATTAAGATGAAAATAATTTGTAATAATTTATGTACTTTTTGACATAAACATGTTATCGCTATGACAGGTTTTGTAATGTATACTTTTAAACCTTCTGTAAGTCTGGTTTCGGAAGCGGCACACACACACACAGACACACACACACACACATAGACACACATACACAGACACACACATAATAACACATACTCAGGCAGGCACGATCTCTCACAAACACAATATTGAAAAAGACTATTGCGCAGTGTTCTGTGGTTGTCTTGCGTGGTAGCGTCCTTTGAAGCTACACGACAAGTCAAGCCACCTTGATATACCTAAATCATATAAGCTAAGCGTACACGTGTCCGGATGTACAACACTAATTTGCATATTAATTAAGCAGTTTAATAATTAAACAACTGTTACAAAGAATGAACAAACTAATATATGTGTTTCTACATCATAGTATAAATTTAAATAAATGTGTATTCATTAGATCTATGAGACCCATTAAAGCTAGTATCTCTTTGTAAGTTCATTTTAGGGAGAAATACCCCTATTACAACGGGACCTTTTCTCCAGAAACTTTGAAGTTTCAATTAAAATTTTAACTTGATATTTGAGTGCAGAATTAAAGAATAAAAAAAAATAATACGTGTGTTTTTAAAAACGAAATAATATCATTAGTCAATGTAATACATTAATAATAATAGGGCTTTATAAATTTATTAGATGTACAGTAGCAGAAAAACGTGTCGTCAAGTGATGGCGATTGAGCCGTGGCGAGCCATAAGGAACGGACGTGACAGATAACATCAGTGGAGACTGGTAGCCGGTGAACACTAGCATAATGTGAGAAATGTCTTTTTAACAAGTACCCGCCCTCGCCTTGGAACCAGGGCGAACAGCTCAATTTAATAATTAAAAGTATTCTATATTCTGACCTATAATATAAGTTACAAGTATATCGAGGCTTGTCCAAAAATATATTTAGCGGTTTTAGTGTAATACGTGCACAGACAGACGGACAAATGAAGTGTACATAAAATTCCCGATAAATATTCGATGTATGGGTTTGGTCCAGTTAAGTTTATTACTGGTACCTAAAGATGATAGCCGCCATTGTATTTTTCTCGGAGAAGTGCTTTCGTTGTTTGATAACACAACGTAACACAGTAGCGTTGTCATGTAAAAATGATGTCGTTGTTATGTAAAAATGATACATGAGAAAATGGGCAAGCTGATAAGAAATGGTCTCCGGAAGTCAAGGATATAACAAAAAAAATCAAGTATTATGTTGGTAATTAACGTTAGGGTACTTTTGTTGTGAGCCACTGTTTCATTAACATAGTATTTATTTAGCAAATTTCTTATGTCACTTGGCTTTGTTGCAAATAAATGCAAATGGACATTTATGAATTTTAACTGCAATGACCACACAATCGATTTTTAAGAGGCTGACATTTTCGTAATACAAAATTATACAATTAATATCGTTTGTAAAACTTGCAAATTAGCCATTTTTTTATCGTAATCACAGTACTAAACCGTAAAATTTATGACCAATGTTCGTATCAGTTGCGTTCAACATAAACAGAGTCACTAAGTACCTGTATAAAGTTGTACACCTGTTTTATTCGTACAAGGCGATTGGAGCTCTATTACGCAAGTAGCTCTTACTAAAATACAATGAATGTTTGAAAACCAACGAAACTCTCAATAGAACATCGTTTACCATTGAGTAATCCCATAAAATATGACCCCTTGACATTCCTGGATAAAATTGAACGTTTACATAGCCCTTGTAAAAAATTGTAAAATTGTTGTAAAATGGAAAAAAGGGTAAGCGTGTGCTGATCACAGAATAGATAACAAATAGAAATGTCGTGTCAACGGGCGTGTGTGTGCGCACGTTCGAGTAGTGTTTAGTCCACTTGTATCAGATCAAATTTAACACGCTAGTAATTTATTGTGTTCAGACCCAGGGAATGTTATCTCAATCTACTTACCGCGTCTTGTCATGTTTATTGGAAACGCAAAGTTATTTAAAGCAGCCTCTGATAGACCGTTAAATGAATATTTATTTAAATATGTAAAAATTTTACATACACACTAGAATCCCCTGTGTTGCGGGTGTCATAGACGTACTCAAATATGACATTACAAACACCCACGCCCCGAAATAAACATTTATCTGTGACATAAATGTCCCGGGCCGAATTGAATTCGGGACCCCTCGCTCGGCAGATAGGGTCACCACCAAATGGGCTATAGGGGAGGTGTAAAATGATTCATCAATATATTATTATAAGTTAAAAATATATTAAGATAATGCTATAGATACGGTATTTTGCTTCAGTTTCGATTGGTTGTAGGAAATATTTATTTACGTGAATGCCTTGGATTTTTAACAGCACATTTCTATTTATATTTGTTCTATGGTATTCTTAGTTTATCTCTATTCTTGGAAAAAGAGGCTCCGGCAAACGCGGCATACAAATTTCTTTGCTACCTGATTAAGGCGATGCTATTAATAAATTTTAGCTAGTGGTCTTTGGCGACTTTATTATATTTATGTAAATATTATAAAATATGAATTTCATAAATGTATAAAAGGCACGACTATAAATATATAAGACAGTAATTTCAATAGTAAAATACAAATGCTGATTTTTTTTTTAATTTTCAAATATATAATCCGTCATAATATTACTATCCCACAGCTTGATTGGAACACCTTTATATTATAATAGGGCTCAAAGTTGTTCTTGATCGAAGTAAGTGGTCATAAATTTCAAATTATTTCAGATAGTAAATATAACAACACTACACATGTTAAATGTGTAATTATGACGTCAAACACGGAGCTCGCGAGTAGTTCGTTGAATAAATTTTTGTTAAATTTTATTAATTACATAAATTCTATTTTATTTTAAGTTCAAATTATTTACATTTGAAATAGAAAGATGTAAACAAATACTCGTAATGTTAAAGTTTGTTAAGAACAAATTTATTAAAACATGCAATTTCTTTATCAAGGCTTATTAAAATAAATTATGAAGTAATAAAAAATAATTAAGTACAATGAATCTGAGCCTTAACATGTCGTATCGACCACGCAGCAAACGGTATTAGAATATAACTTGAGCCAGCGTGAATGGTATGTTTCTAGTTTATATTATGGTACAATACACAGTACATTCTTGTATGCAGATTATATTAAAACACATTTGTACGGGACAATGTCATTTGGTTACGAATGTTACTTAAAGTGGGTACTGAAGTACAGTACTGTGCAGTTCGTACAGTCTTGGAATAAAATACGGTAGTGCGGTGTACATCTAAATTGTCTTCAATTTCTGATCACAACAATAATGAGGTCGTAGGTAATTTTAACTACTAAGTGAATAATTAAAAATAACATAAAGAACTTGATTTCGCCTTAAACATTGATCTGGTAAAAATTATATACATATATCATATAATTTTTATTACGAATGTTAATTATTTGAAACTTTTTCGAAATAAAATGTTCAAAATCCCGCCAGAATTTTAACAAGGGCACTGACACATGACTTATCATTTGACTAACTGTTTTCGCTAATAATATTTGAGTGCCTATAGCAAGAAACCTTAGTTTAAGTATAAACGAAAATTAAATTAAGTCTTATATATTAATACTTATTTGCTGGTATCAACTGTATTACAGATGGCTGTAGCACAATTAAGATAATACAAAAGAGTGTCAAACGATCCTGGCAGGCATGACCGATTTAACAGTTACTGAAGATTTCTTGGCAATGAAATTCAACTTTGGTAATTTTCAATCTAAACTGAATATTAATTCAATGTAGAATGCCAATTCAATACATATAAAGTTTTTAAAGAAATCCTCTTTCAACTTAGACAGAGTGGAAGTATAAACATTATTTCTCTCGAATCAACACAAGTAAAACCAATATAATCACACAGAAAACAATCAGCAAAGCAAAGTTCGATTTCGAATCCCAGACTGTAAAGAGAATCGCCTTTGTCATTATAAAAAAATCATAATACCATGTTTAAAACACCAGTTCTCACAAACAACAAACATAGATGCAATGCCATGGGTAACTCTAACCCCATAGGCGTTCTGAGTTGTGGTTACAAGTTCACGGTTAGTTTGGATTGGTTAAAAAAGCGTGTAATGGTTAAGGGTTAAGACCGCAGAACTAAGCACGCGTCCGTAATTATGCGGTTTATACAGATTGCTTTAGCCGCATCTTACTTAGAAATGTAGTTATATAAAACTGTTTGTTGAAAGGCGTGTGAGAGATTTTTATTATAAGTTGAACACGCGTTAGGGTGAAACCATTATTACACCTTTTTGGCTTTATACCACTGGGGAATGTATTAAAGTGTTTCAATTGTTTTCAAATTGATATGACGGTTTTTTTGGAATACCACTAAAACTTCTCAGGTATGCCTATGTCCAAACGATATGAGCGAAGCGACTCTATTTAGCCTCTTGTCACCACCTTTTATGCCCCGTCTCTTTTGGTTGTTTGTATTGCGTTGCATTCTTTTTTGGTTTCGTACTTTTGCAACACTAAAGCTTCGTAGGTAGACAGACCTTCAGTGTAAGGTTGTGGACTTCAGGTCGCGCATTCTACAAGCGCGTTTTGTAGGATTTACCGTTTGACTGTGCATCTGTCCGTCTGTCTGTATGTCTAAATGTCTATTAGTGCGTCTCTCTGTGTGTCTGTCTGGACTTTTGGCTATCTGTTCTTTGTTCGTCTGTGTATCAGTTTGTCTCACTGCTGATTTGTCTGTCTTTCCGCTCGCCTGTCTGTCTCTCTGACTCTTTGTCTTCTCCTCCGAAGTTCTTCTGTCCATCCATCCATCCATCCGTCCGGAACCCTTACGATACTCTTACAAAACCTTACAAGCCGCTTACATCTAGCAGGTCAAAATAAGTGTCGCATGGCATAGATGTGTAATTTACACCTTCTATTCAAATACATCATCATGCTTCACCAATATCAATCACTTCATTACCACAGCCGTTATTCACATCGAGTTCACAGTTCGATTTATGTATTGGATTGTGAACTATGGCTAGCGAATTAGAATCGATTCGCGTTCCGTTACGAAAGCTTTTGCTGGCGTGAGCCGCGAATATTAATTATGGCCTAAGGTGATCGAGATTCTAACCATCATCAAAGCAAGAGTAAGTAGGTGAATAAGCGAGGCTTACTCTGGACTAATTGTAGGAGTTTTAGTTACCATCATATTGTTTGTAGCGATCGTAAGTCAAACCCGGGAACCTACGCTCGGTAGGCTGACTACTAACTGAGCTACGCTGCCTGGGAGTTTGACCAATTCCACTATAAAATCACTGTGTTTCATAGTGCATTTTATTAAACATATATATTAAGAATACTCCAGTTCTACATCAACTTATTACTTAGTGCATAAAATGTTGTAGGTCGTTTGCAAATGAAATAAAGCAGTAACTATATATCCGCTTCTTGACGACCGAGGGTACTTAACGTTTTCACGGGCTGTTCAAGTGAAGACGTCTTTATGACATTAGGATAAAGGATATTGTACATACACTGACGTTCTATATAAATTGCAATAATGTTGTTGATATCCACAATCTTTGACCAATGTTTTCAAAGTGTCTTGAGATGAAGACGTCTTACGATCTTGAAATAAGAATACTTCAGATATACCGAAACTATTATTTACGGTAGCTCTCATCACACTTTCTTGCCTTGCTACTGAAAACGCTGTGAGTATAAATGAAGTTGCCTGAGTTTTTAGTGTAATAGCTTCTTAATCAATATAGGGAAAGCAGTTTTGGTTTGCGATCTGAGTATAACAAGGTGCAACGACAGTAATGTATGAAGATTACTGACAACCAGTATCGCTGTTAAGAGACAGAGTCGATGATATGTTGTAATGTTTCTCTTGTTTATTATAATTTTTTAATGTTAATAGCCGACAAACGAGCAGCCGAGACAATGGATGTTAAGTGGTCAACGTCGCCCAAGGACATCGGCAATACCAAAAGTTATTGCTGATGCGTTGTCGGCCAGGAACTGAGAAGTAAGTAAATGAGAAAGAGTTGTGTTTGACTCTTAGTAAACCCTGCGTGTACATAGATCTTAAGACAGGTTTATTTTAGAAGCAAACAAATAAAAGTGATATTAACGTGTCATCGAGTCTGGGGAAGTGAACTAATAAAAATCACTCTCAGAAATTGGCTTGGATCCATTTGCAGATAGTCTCATCGTAAACCTAACGTTTTTATTGCGTCAATTTTTTTATATGCAATTAGTATTATTCGTAGCAATTATGTATACTACTGAAAACCAGGTACGACGGGTAACAATCATTGCGTTTAACTTTGAGTGTGGTTCATTTCATAAGGTATTTTTCTGCAACATTTTTAATTAAATTGGGCAGATATGAAATTCTTATATTTAATTAGCAGGTGCCTGCAATGTCGTTCGCGTTCTGCGTTTTTAAGGGGTGGATTCCTATTCAAAATTACACGTTTCTGACCTTTTTGTATGGTTGTTTTGAAAATCCCCTTAACAAATATTACATTTGGTGTCTCATGATATATTAGTAACACAATTTAAATTTATAACTACCGAATTTCTCATACATACTTTAACGACTCATAGAACTCTTATTAGGGGTTGTAAATAATATGACCTATTCTTGCATAATCAAACAAACTGACAACTAAAGGTAAAGCGGACGATACTTATGACATAACAAGAGAACTTTATTTTAATACGAGATAATACCTAGAAATAAAGTCAAAGTGTTACCTTGTAAATATGTTATATATTTTCCAATTCCCAAATCATCTAATCCAGTATCTGTATCCAGACCCGAAATTTCATGTCCATAGCATTGCTAGTTACTTTGCAGTTGATGTTAGCATACTTCTATCGTTAGATAGTATTTAGAAAGCCTTGTTGGAGGCCCTGGAACTACGTACGCTGAGAAGCTTCTCCTCAATGACGATACAGCATATTCTCGAACCAAAAAAATGACAATTCAAGAACAAAAATTCTACACTTAGTCAACCTGGTGAATAGTCCATACTTTTTCCGTTATGGGAAGATTTTATTCATAATGTGCAGTATGACTCTGTTATAGGATATAGTCATTAGAAAATAAATCTATCGAGAACTTGAAACGGTTTTGTAACTAATTAGCTATGCCATTAAAAGATTTTGTCAAAACATTTTAAATCAGAAATCCGTGAGAAATTGTTATCTCCCATCAATTAATATTCATTTTACATTATAGAGTCATAACATCGGGTCGTACCTTTATTACTGGGGTGTTATTTCCTTCAGAAACAAATAAAACAATCGTAAAGTAGCGAGCCGTTCGAACGCTAATAAATCTATAAAATTACTCCGAATCGGGTATAAAAATAGTTCGTGGGCCAATAAATAAATTTCACCTCCAAATTTTATTGTCTGACTTTATATTCGGAGTTGATAGTTTTCTTTACTTCCTTCAACCGTGTCGAGAATACACTAACCAAATACGGCCAAATCGGCTTCTGCAGCTTCCTTAATTGTATTAATCGGAAACTGACCTTTAAATCTATCGACATAAAGGTGTAAGTGATGACGAGTATAGATAAAGATAAGTCGGTTAGCCGCAGGCGTGAAGTCATTAAGTAGTCGACGCCAAAAACTAATAAAAAATAGTAAATATAAAGTTTAGCCGTGAATCAGCGTAGTCCCACGTATGTATGTAGCTCTGAGGCACGTAGGTACTATTGTTAAATTTACGCGTGTCATATTATGCATTTTAGATTAACAAAAGGACTTGGGAATAATTGTGTCTAGACTTAGAAATACAATTGCGCATTAACGCTGACATTATTTATGTGATTTAAATTTTTATTTTATGTCTTTTATTCCGGAGACATGTCATGTGCATCAAAGAGTGATTACTATTCGCCTACGTATATCGATAGTACGAGCATGTGGGGATAAGAACGATCTTAGTATTTTATACCGATATTCTGTTCAATCATGAATCATGGTCACAATATACCTAATTATTATACGAGTATGTGAACTCAGACACATGAGATTAACTTAGATGTTTCAGGATATTATTGATATAACGTGCATTTAAAAAAAAAAGTTTTTATTTACATATAGGGTCTGTAAAATTACGAAAAATATTTTAAATAAAAATCGAATTAATAATATATCTGCAGACGGCTTAACGATCAGCTGAGCCATCGCCATCGCGGTATATCACCAGTATTCTGGACACTCACTCCATCCACAGCAATTTAGATGCGTCTGAAATTTAACATTATTGAGTTTAATTTTATATTATTATTTAACGTTTTTTATAACTCTTAATTTTTAAAATATATGATTATAATCTTATATGAATTCTACAAACTTTTATTCTGATGTGGGTACTCACGATATTAACAAAGTTTGGTCGAAATACGCAACCATGGTCCATAAAATTGGTTGCGTAATATCTGCGTAAATTATATACAAGTACCCGATACACAGGTTAAATTAGTTAAAATATACACAGTTTGATAAAAAAAACACATAACATAAGCATTATGCCTACGATCACACGCACAGAGTCCAGTCCACGAGAAGCTTATGTAGGAATGCTGAATCGACACAGAACTTTAAGTATCGCTGACACACAAATAGGCAATAACCCCGTTTGCTCCGTGAATAATCCTCTAGCTGATACTCCTGACCTGTTAGCTGCGGCTAACCCTTTCATCGTCAGACTTAGCATTCGCAGGGCAAAGCGTGTGGACATCCATAAATTACAATGAG
Organism: Megathymus violae; assembly: GCA_003671415.1. NCBI lineage: Eukaryota > Metazoa > Arthropoda > Insecta > Lepidoptera > Hesperiidae > Megathymus > Megathymus violae. The sequence continues at coordinate 7,575,390 of PDGT01000006.1, forward strand.
TTTGAACGCCAACTCGCTCCACGTATATGGCCCTTTGAGCGGTGTGGAACCAAAAGAGGTTTGTACGTGCGCGTCCGGCGATGGAGGCTCGTGCTGTATCGAGAGATTTAATACTCGTGTTTTAACTTTTGTAAGGCAAGAAATATTCAATGACATTAGTCGAAAATGTACCTACATATAACTTTTTGCGTGCCTTTAAGAATTTACATATTCTACGATTCGGGGCCTTAAGTAAGCTCATCATAACTTTTTACCTTTAAAAGGATACCAGTAAGTTAGCCCTTATACATTCCAAGTCGTGATGGAAACTTCTTTGATTTTATTTTTAATTTGGCAAAAAAAATTCTGAATTATCGTCTCGTTCTCTGATAGTTTTATCAACCTATCAGTTTTTTACAGTCCATTGCTGGACATAAGCCTTCCCTAATTTCGCGCTACTCCGACCGGTCTCAGGCTCTCAGAATCCAATAGCTTCTTTTCAGGTCATTGGTCCACCTACTCTGAAGGCGTCCTGCCCTTCTTTTCCCAAGACGTGTACGTCATTCGTAGATGTTCTCCATCGGGTATCAGTCCTAAGAACGTACATATCTTGCTCATTGCCACTTCTTATGGCTAATTCTGCGAGCTATAGCGGTTACATTAGTTCTGAGTCAATTAAATCTAATAAAAAATAAATGCTTTAAATTTAGCAATAAGTGTTTTTTTGGTAAGTTCATCTTATATTCTTTCTTTCTTTCAATAGGTTAGCTGTTCGTTCGGCACAAACGCTGAAGACGTATGATCCATTTTAAATAAGACGAATGCGAATCGTGCTTTTGATGCGCAATAATTATTAAAGTGATCTTCTACGTATGATCCATTTTAAATAAGACGAATATGAATCGTACTATTATAATACCCCATCGATAATTTTTTCATAATAATGATAATGGAAGTCTTGAAACTTTATAGTTTATACAGAAAAAGACCGAATGATATGAATATCAACATATGCCTTAGTTACTGGTGCACAATCCTAAAGAATTGTATGTACGATTTGTTAAGCTAATAGATCCATTCACCGATTGTAGTGTTCCGGACAACCGTTTGTGTCATTTCGTCCATTTTCAGTTGCATGTTAATAATTATGTAACTTTTAAAACATGATCAATATTGAAATTTTTAAAATGCGATTGTTTATTTTGGCAGGAAATAAATTTGTTAGTACTATTCTGTTACTATCTGTAATGTTTCCAAGAATCCGTAGTAGTAACTGTTCTATATTATTAGATATGTTTCTTATTAGGATTTTTATTTTTCTTAAGGATTTTCTTAACAATATTCTTTGGATACGATAAAGCTTAAATTGTTTTTATCGTTGTTTTAATGCCACCCTATCCTTTCAATAAAGAAACATTGGTTCATTTTTATTTTGTACAAATAATTTCTATGTATAAATAGGTAAAGAGAATACAGTACAGGATTTTTTTCTCATGACGAGATTTAGGGTTATCAATTAAAAAAAAAATTTAAACTTTATTCAATGATTATGATAAAATTTTAAGCACGAGATAAATATTAGTTATAATAATACATAATCAAATTATATGGCAGTCCTCAACTTTTATATCTTATTTTAATCTTGCGTAATAAGTCAAATTTTACTGATTTAACTTTTATTGATTTATGCTATGAAAGAGGATGAAACCATTTTCTAAAATAGGATAAAGGATAAAAAGCTGAAATAGCGTTTTAGGCTAAATTTAATTCACAATCTAGCGCTTCCTCAATTTCTCGCTTACCAAAGTTTATATTTAACGTAACTGATCGTTAACCAGTAAGGGATAAGTATCACAGGGATCGCCTTTAAAAGTATTCACTAACATAATCTCTAACCCAAAAATATAATTAGCCACGTCTTCGACATTTACACCGAAAGGTGGTTGAATTTCAATAAGCGTGACATTCATAGGTACATCGAATGTACTGGCATGCAGTAACGCCATTACTTGGCTCGGCATAGTGTTAACACCACTGCATGCTACGTAGAATCGCTGTTGATTTCTGGCAAAGACTTTGCATCTTCGTGAGGAATCAATAATGTCTCTTAAGCTATTGTAAGACTAAACATTTGATTTTGCGCGTGGGATCCTTTATTTTCTTGTAATAATACGGCTTATGGTTGCATTTTTAAATTGTGATCCTTTATCACACATTTTGAATGTTTTCTATGGCTTTTAAACCTATTCAACTCTTTATGTGTTAAAATGTTAACGGCTCTATTTTTAATATACTTATAATTAAATATAATTTGATTGGAAAATAAAATAAATTTTCGATTCTTATGCAATATTTCGCGGTATTGTACTTTGTCTGTAACATTAACAATTACATATATAAAAACAAATATTTCTTTATTTGGGTATTTGTGAGTTACCAATAAAAATAATTTAGCAAAGCTACAGTTCCGGGCAGCAAATCGGACCGTGACTTTCATTGCGAATTAATAAACCCAGTTGAATTTCGATTGGCTGACACGACGCAGCGCGTCCGATGTACGAATGCCTTAAACGCTCTCTAATCAGACAGTTCGCGTTCAGAGCGTGGCGCTGCCGAGTAGAGGCCATATCTAATGATGAGTTCATGAGTGTCACTATTGTCTGCAGTGACTTATAGGCAGTCCACCGCGAATGGAAGCGTGAGCTCGCAGCTTAATGGACGATTATCCCAAACTTTTGTAATGGTGACTCGCGAAACGCATAATTGAATCGTTTTGTCATTGAATATAATTTAAACGGTCTATTTTGTTCGATATTACAATAATTGCGGGTTCAGAAAAAAATATGACATAAAAGTTACAACCTTTGTCTTATAAATTTTGACTTGGGTAACCGTGTTTTTATTAAATTATAGCTAGATTAGGTCTGAAAACTCTTAGATGAGATTTGATACTTCAACAACATAATTTTGTTTTTTAACTTATAGTTCACCTAGTACTTGATCAGTTAATTAAGTTCGTTGGTGCTTGTAAAATTGGGTGAAGAGACATTTCCACTTCTTGTTTCCGAAACCGAGATATAAGTATTTTTAGGTAATAATACGAATCTAGTCAAGAAAATTTTAATTCTGACTGACAGAGAACATAAAATTTATTATATAATTATAGGTGACCCCTAAGGGGGTGCAATTGGGAGTCATTTTTGAAATTAATTGTCATAATAAAACTTTAAGGGGGACAATTATGTATAGTCATCAATTTTGGAATAGTTTAATATAGGTATGTCTTTTTATCGATACATATACTCAGACATATTATGCATTTTTGTCTATATATCAAGCTGTCTACCTATGCAAATATTACGCTGAGGCCACTTAATAGATTTAAATGATATTTGGCATATTAATAAGATAAATGTCTGTAACTAAGTTCTGCTAATAGAATAGTAAAAAAAATTAGAGAACATTAAAAGTCAACATCTAGAAGAATATAATGGGGTGAATCACAATATTTCGGTGCTGGCACAATTTTTTATGTATCGCTTAAGTTTCTCGAATCGAAACGAACGCAGCTAAAAGTTTAAAATTACATTTGTTACCACCTTATCTGGATTATAGTTTCTCTTAATTATTTCTTCATTGTAAAGATATATTAAATTACCGTTAAACATTCCAATAATTTCTTACTAATAATTAATTCCTTCTCCATCCAACAAAACGTCCAAGGGAGCCTTTTTAGGATTGAGTCATTACTATAACTGTAATGTTTTAATTACACTGTTCCATTTAAAAACAAGTCACCACATGTAAAAGAAGCAGGTAGTAGAACTTTAGTTATTTCTAATTGCGTATTCAGAGAAAATTGATGATGTTATTTCTTATGATTTGTGAGGACTAAAAGTAACGTATTTTCAAAACATTCTAGCTTAATTCATTGGCACAGAATCAATCCAAACGTGGAAAGTTGTAAAAAAAAATATTTGTTTTATCTATTTTACTAAAGGGAATAGAGGTATTACAGTTTTACACAGAACCTTCTCACTTCGTGGCCGGCAATGCATCACTGATACCTTTGGTCAGCTGATGTCCATGGGCGACGGTGACCACTTAACATCAGGTGGGTCGTCTGCTGGTTTGTTGGCTATTAAAGTAAAATAAAAAATAAGTATAGTGTATTGGAACTGATAAAATAAATGCGATCTCCCTTTATCGTAATGCAAATGATATTTTAAAGGCACAATCAGAAGAAATGCTGTGTTGATAAAATTTATGTCATTATCTCAAATAATATGTACCGGTAAAAACAAACAGTGCGCGTATCACAAGTAACAGTACGTTGTTCTGAGAATTCAGGTTGGTCGACCCGGAATGGTATGGAGGTGTTATTAATAAAAAAATCAATCGTAAAATCTAGAATAACCTCAATAAGAGCCCGCAACACCATAAGTTGGGTGGGGGTTCTGGGAAGGCAGAACAATTCGACAGCTAAAAAATAACTAAATAGCAATTAAGGGCCGTATTAAGAGAGCCGGCTGGCATGCGTCTGGGCAGTTTTCATTTCGGTGTGAGTGATGCGAAAATCGTTGACATCATTTTGTCGATGATTTTTCTGCTTAACCTTTTTTTTTTCAAATATGGCATAATTTGAGCTCATAACTTCAGAAGCCAATGATGCTATATAATGCGACTTTAGTTCTGCTCAAAGGTTACAAGTTTTGTATATTGTAAATAGCTGGCATAGTGACAGAGTCTTATGCAAATTTGTAAAGCAATAATCTGGAGGCAGGTTCTTTCCAAACAGTATTGCAAGTACGTATAAGCAAAGTTGTTCTAATGTTTCGTCACTTGTGGTATATAATTTGACTTCTATTGGGTTGGACTTGTGAGTAAATACTTAACCATATTTTTAAATCATCCTAAAAAGGTTTCGTTCATTATTTTACATTTCAACTAAAAGGGTTTGTGAAGACAGCAAATATAAAAGAAATCTATTATAGTACTCATAAATTATGTACGATGTAAAAAATAAATATAAAGTCTTTAATTGTAGCTTATATTTTAGTGTAGGCTTTCTTGTGATGTTTGGACAAGCAATTGAATCGTGTAGTATTCGGTTATATACATAATACGGTAGTTATACTTCGCTATAATTCATTAAATATTTATTTTCTTTCTAGTACGGTTTCAGTCTTATTTAACCCTGACGAATACTCAATATCAAACAAGAGGTAAATTTGATCCTCAAGAACCCCTTGACACATGTAGTTGTAAAAACAATGCTGCTCGCTAATCGAATGCATTCAGAACTGGCAATTCCATTTTTGAATGGTCAATAAAATTCGTCATTCGAAGCGTGCCACAGTTTCACCGACGTAAACATCGTAAATCTCATTCAAAGGGAGCTGTAGGTATCGATATCGGTGCATTTACGAGCGATTCATTACGGAACTATAAACTTTGACGCAACTGGAGGGACAATACATGGTTCGCGTCTGAAACAATCACATCTTCATTAATTACGAAAAGATTTTTTCTTCTGGCATTACTCTAAATGGTAGTGTATAAGCTACGAGAGGCAAGCGGTCTTTAAAAACAACAACAAATACCCGTCGAATTTAAATGGTCGCCATTTAACAAAATACAAAGAACTCTTTAATCTTGGTATGATTTCATAATTTGATGCTCGTTTAATTAGAGAAAACAATTGCCTTTTTATCTTTTACTCGGAAGTTTTTAATGAATGTTATGTTGTGTAATTAAATTAAAGTAAAAAAAAAATTATAGCAATTTATATTAAAAGTATACAGTAGGGAATGTATACAAGATGATATGATACATGATTTAATATTCTTACATTGAAATATTTATATTATTCGCTTCGTATTTTACTTTATATTACAATAATTATGGGGTAGCTGTGTTACTGAAGGGACAACTGCAGTCATTTCAACGTTAAACCACTATTTGCACCCTACCTGTTATCGGTTTAACACAACATTGTCTACCTATTAGGCTCCACTGAAACCTATATACGACTATTTATGACTATTTATTTATCTCTATCAAATGAACTATTGTTAGGTGATAGCACAATTATGAACAAATAGCAGGTTTAAACCCTGTTTATATATATATATATATATATATTTACTAACATACAAATACTACATTAAATATAATATATATACACATACATTTGTGCATAAAATACATCGATGTCCGCGCAAATTCAACGTCAAAATTTACGGTCTAATAACTCTTTTTTAATTATTAGGGGTTGTTTCCGTAATGTAACGACTTAATCTTGTACTACCAGAAGTAGTGAATAAATAACGGTAGTAATAATTTATAGTCAATTAGTAATTCTGTAAACGGCCTAAAGTTAGATCCACACTATAATTTTTTTATATGATAAAGTTTATCGATATTATATTAATGATAAAATTAAATAGATGGCGCTGTAGTCAAGACATTAAGGAGTTCTAAATTCAAATATTGCAAAGCAACATCAAGTTACATCACCTAATTTGTATATAGATTAGTTATAACTCGTGACCTTTACTTTATATATCCAAAATAAGTTGCCGGTGGTCCAAGTGCTCAGTAATGCAGTCTGAAGAGCGAAGGGTCAGAATTCGATTCAAGACCGGGGCAGACTATTATACTATACTTATAACACACAAACGTTTGTCCTCACCTTCGCCTTCACGTTATGTCACAGGGACTCTTAAAAATAGGCTATAAAATATACTATAAAATAGACTAGTGTGTCTAACATAATACTTAAGACTAACTTTGTAATAGATATTGTCTTAAACTTAATAAATATTTTATATTCTATTCTATTTATTTTATATGTATATATTTTATATTCTATTCTTATTGCCGGGGTATGAATGTGCGAATATTTATTTATTTTTATAAATTTAGTAAACAAAATACGATTCGCTGAACGCCACTAATGACACCACGTCCAAATCATTTCAGTTGCTCGTTTATCGCGCAATTTTTGACCGTCTCATTTGTCCTACGACTTTTTGTTGAATCTCACGACCGATGTCGAATGAAAGTAATTAAGCCCCATTCCGATGTACGAGTACGTCTAATTTTTTGCATGCTTCAAGTAAACAAATGAGTTTGGTGAAGCGATTTTTAATAAACGATTATTGAAAACGAATGAAACTGTTGGGAGAAATAATCATTAGGTGATTATCCTGAATTTATGTCGAGTTTCCAGCCGTTTTTTTCATACTGATGTATTTGTCCTGTTGTTTATTTATTTATGCATGTTTATTATACAGCGTGAGGATACCTTCACAGCTGAGACTGCTGAGGCTGCGAACCACCACTTGGCCAGCGTGGCTGACTGTGGCTTGAATCCTTGTGATAGAAGGTCCGAGCTCAGCAGTGGAAAAATTATGGGTTGTCACGATGATTCCTGAAGTCCACAGAAAGGAATGGTTGCATACACTATGCTTATTGTTACACGGTAATAGCTTATAACCGAATATGCTGATTACATTCTCTTTCATGGATAGCATTATCTTAAGACATTGGAAGAATTTAAGAAATATAGGAAAAGGTTGCTCATTAAGCTCCTACCCATGGATAACATTATATCAGAACAATGGACGAATTTAAGAAATACAGGAGAAGGTTGCACATTACATATGGATTCTTTAAATATTTTCACTGCATATTCATATATGCTAGCATCAACCTTGTATTGAAAGCCCGCTTGACTTTGACATCTGGATCAACACGTAAAACTATACACACTCATTCTATGTTATAAACTGTACCGTTTAAATAGAACGATAACTCGTTTCATTCAGTCGTAAAGATTAAGATGTAATGGAGGCAACTGGAGCAACAAGAGACAGGCACGCAAACTTAATACTCATGCATTAAACTCTTTTTTTACTTCGACAAAAACCACTACGTTATACAGTAATTTAAGAGCAGCTACCGAATTTTAAAATGGACACGTAGTTATTATAACCATCTCTTTGTTTCAGGTGTTAAAAACAGGAAGATGAGACAAGCCACAATGGATAGAGCAAGGGACTTGTTTGTAGAAGATGATAAAGATTTTATTTTATAAAGAAAAGATGACAATGAAGAAGAAGATGGGACAGATAAGACTAGAACAGACTTGACGATATTCGAACTAATTCAAAAACCAAACGAAAGTAACGACTATGATATGTAAATAGTACTGTTTTATGTGGTGTTTTGAACTGATTGTGATAGTGTAGACGGACTAGATGATGTTATAGTGCTAGGACTCTGAATAATGCCTGATCGGGAGTCGGTAGGCGGTCCTGGGACTACAGGCAGCGGTGGTTTTTTGCCACTACAGTTTCCCTCGGCCTTCGCAGCCTTCCATGCATCCACACCTCCAGGAGCTCCAGCCACAGCTATGCACCACGCCACGCATTACCATCATCACGCCCAGTGAGTACTAATATTACCGTAAATTATTATGATTTTAAGCTATATCATTGCGGACGTTATATATTTCAACTGTGTTCTCCAAGCCGTTAAGTTTTTTCGACTTTCATGTCTTAACGAAATTGACGTTAAGTTGACAGGTTCATCTATCAAGTTTCAATTGTCAAAAGATTCTTTCCGCCACCGCAGTATTGCCATGACCATGATCCATATAATTGGGTCGAATATCGGTAAAAAAACACAAAAACCTTGAGTATCTGTTATAGTAAGAATGTCATGTATTATTTTTAATTACGCTAGTTACTGTTCGAAATTCTGTTGCAAAAATAAAAAAAACTCTTGATTCCATTCGGGAACTATACCACTGTATAATAATAATACGACTCTCTGATAACTATATTTACCTATAAAATTACTTATACACTTGCTTTTGTATAATATATGCGAAAGTTCACATGTTACTTACTCTCACATGTTATTTACTCTCGAGTATTATGACAAAAAAAACGGTTATAAATAAAAAGAGGTTTTTTAGCATATTTTAACTTATCTCCTACATTATTGTTTTTCAAATTCATTTAACAAATACACCTATGTCGCCTGGATTACTAGTCATTTTTGTTATTTTTTAGCCGAGGTTCAATAAGTCAGTATCTAAAAAAATATCAGTTGCATTTTACTTGCATATCGGCTAACATATGTTTTTGATATATAACGCCGTTACCAGTATCTCTGGATTTTAATGTTATCGTGGACATATATTATTCTGATGTACTTCTTAGTTCATTACACAATGTAATAAATTTGGAATATTGTATGCAAATAGGTTCATTGCTAACAAGGATGAGATTATTATCACAATTCATAAACAAGCGGCATGAATGCAATGTACATTGTTTGTTCGTGTATGTGTAAATTATTATATTCAATTATAGTGCCGTCGGCTTATGCATGACAATTTATACGGACACACAGAGTATAATAACTTGGTTCAAAATAAATTTTTTGTATTAAAGTTATAGAACTTTTTTTTCTTTTGAAATCTTTCTTGTTAACTTTAACACTTTTGTTGGCTGGGTACAAAAAATATCATAGGTATAGGTATTAACTATAGTTACTGTAATCTTATTCTTTGCTAATTAATCCTGTGCAGACACATTAAATACTGCATGGTTTATCTGTAGCTTAAAGGTACAACGTTAAAACAACTCCTTATATCTGAAATATCTATCATGACAGACATCTTTGATAGTAAGTTCATTATGTACGTCATTTTATTGAGCTATTCTGCTGTACTTTTTCATTTCAGTGTCATTCGAGTACTCCTTATCATATTCAAGGGATTATAATCGAATGGTTAGTGCTTTTCTATCTGATGAATCCATCTACATACGTAATTTTATCGATTCTCTTGCAGGGCAAGTGTCCTTTAGTGTTACGATCGTTTCGTGTTATCCACTCGTTCCGAATCGCCAGGTCTGTTTATTGGACTAGTCTATAAAATAGAGTGGTTCATTAAGCTTTTGCGCGAACATGCCACAAGACCTTTTTATTGCATAACCGCATGTGCTACCTTTTTATTCGTCCATAATATTTCAACACTAATTTTATCGAACATTTTCAATTAAAAACCACCCTTATTGTGTGCAATTATATTCGTATTAATTTCATGCACATTTTTCAATGTGCCATTACGTTATTCCTTGTAGAAAACACATTCAGTATTTTATTATTTTGTTTGATAATGGAGCAGTTTCCTTAATGAGAGCTCTGGTATAATTTTTGATTAAACTAGAACATTTGAGCGGCAATTTACGGTGGCGAAGTCGTAAAATTACCAGGTGAGCGGAGGTGCTTCTTAATTATATTGCAATAACGACCAGGGTACGATCGAGAGCATTAATCTTTTTAAACGACTACGAGAGACTGAAAACGGATCGATTTTGAATCAATGAGTTCCTGACAAATTATGAACAGGAAGTCATCAAAGGGATTGAGACGTTTACTATGTTGGGATGGTTGATAATGAAAGCAGGACGGCGCGTTTCAACAAATGAGTGTGTCCGCTCAGAGTACTTGATGTATGGCGGCCAGAGTTGCGGCCCAGTGAAATGATTAATACTGGCGCAGCGCCTCTGGCATTTTACCTTCACGTGGTTATTCTACCGAATTAAAGTTCTGAAACATTTATATGACAAATTACTCGTATCTCATATTTAGTACTAATATATATTAGGTACTGATACAATATTTACTGTATGACAAGATACACGTATAAATTGTTATAATGCATTTAATTTGAAGGCAAAACTGAAATATTTTGTGTTTATTGTAACTTACAGATTATTATGCGATAAAACAATATATCCTTGCTTCTTATGAACATGATGTGGTTAATAATTATTGTTAATTGAAATTTTGTTGTAGTAAAATGTTGTGGTTTACTTTTTCCAACCCATCGATCCTTTTTCTTCTGTTTGTGAACTATTTCGTCGCCGGATGCCGGGGGCCGAGTGAGCCCATTAACGACATCTCCTCGGTGCCTCATTTAACCCGCTGCTGCGATAATTGCCACCACGTGTTTATTTCCAAGCGTTCTAATTATACGACGCACAATGGGTTGGACACGATTGGTTATTTTGGCTGCGTTCGCTCCGTCAAAGTCAATTTTGTCCGGCCGCAAGAGGTGTTGCGAGTCCCCTGTCGTTTGATTCATTAACTGGAAACCTTTGAACTGATGGATTGGTATCGCGTGCCACGTCGCCTATTAATTCTGCCAGACTTTTTAGCTTCGCTTCAGTTGTTACTTTGTTCTTCATGTTGGCTGTTTTGCATACTAATGTTGTTGTCTCTTCAGTGATGTCATGCTTGTATTTATTTAGAATGTATTAAGTTACTTCGTATTTATACTTGTATTATACATATATTTGAATTGAAGACAGTTTCAGCTCGAACTTTAATTTTTTTTGCATTTCGTTGTTAGTAACGCGCCTCGCATATGAGAATAACCTCATTGTAAATTGTTTGGAATTTTTGATAAATTAGGTTATCCTTTATAGTGAACTTTCAAGAAATGCTCTAACACATGTGTTCTCACAATAGCTGTACCATAAAATACTATTCTCTCGCCCGCATCCACCGCGGTCTCATTGTGACTACGTCCTGTCTTCACAAATCATCGCGATGGGAAAAAAACGTATTATTATTGGATGTAAAGACAAAGGCATTACCCTGATTGGTCGTCGTGTGTGGCTCGCTATTGTAATACTCGAAGTGTCGGCGACAATTAGGCGCGATAACTTTATCATGGATCGGATCCGCTTCGATTTATGGTACCGTGTTCAATAATAAGTCTTACGCTGACTTGTTCGATATCAGCGGTCAGCCAGTTAATAACCAGGTTTGAATGTAAACTTAAAATCTTGTATGTATAGTGCATAAAAAGAAGCAAGGGTTTGAACCATTTGAGTAGTTACATATGAAGCCTGATAGGTTTAAATCCGTGTTTAACTTTGAGAAAATAGGTTTAATGTAATTTTTAATGGAGCACACAACCGTTAGCAAACGAGTTCAAAATAGGAAGAAAAAAATGTTGCCTACGAAAGTACAGACATACATACATAATGCAGTAATAATATAACCATATTTAAACGTTTTCTTGTATTGTATGTTTGGTCTTCAGCAAAGCCAATAAACACATATTTTTTTCAAATGTGAAATATGGAATGGAAAGCATTATGAGGTAACCAGTATATCCAAGTTTCCCGCACCTGACCAGCGCAGGGTCGTGAATTATAGCATAACTCCATTAGTCTGGGAGAAGATCTGAGGTAAACAGTTTAGCCGTTTGGGTTGTGATTTATCTCACATTCGTATAGATAAAATCGATTTTCAGAATTGGAAAACGCGAACGAACGCAACGTATATTTGCAAAATTTTGTTATTAGCGTGAGTTTTATTTTTAACAGATGTGCGAAAGAGTTTCTTTCGCGCTTTCTTCTCCTATATTACGAGGCAACTTTTTAAATTAGTAATAGAAGAAATATAATGACACTCATAAATATCAATACTACATAAATTATTTAAGAGTTCAAATTAAGTATATTGTACAATTGGTGTGTTGTTATATTTGGAAATCGGTCAGGTAAAAGTTTCTCATTCGACTTGCGAATGGATACTACGAGTATAACATTAATTTTAGCATATCTATAAGAATAGATTAGACAATGTAATTTATTCCGATTACATTTATTGATAACTTCTTCCTGCCAACGTTTCCTGTTTTTACTAGGATTGTTTTCGCTGTCGTGTGCTCTTGTCTACTGTCTTCGAATAATAGATTATCTTTTGCGTCTATCTGTGAACCTGTATCGTTTTGCGTGTTCGTTGACATTTTAATATCATAAATGTACATTAATCATCTAGTTTGAGATACTGTTAAGAATACGTGTGGGTAATTACCTCAAATGTTTTTATATATTTATTTGATAATGTAGCTGAAGTAATATATTTTAAACACATTAAAATTAATGAGTTAATTGACTGGTAGGTATCTAACTTATCTAATTTATTGTTAATTAAAGTCAAGATTCACTTATACATATTCTCCTGAATATCATTAAATTAAGGCTTTGACTGTTTAGTTCAATACAGAAGCACAAAGATACGTATTAAACAAGTAGGATTTTTATCTATGGAATTAGGGTATAAATACTCTGTAAGTAAGATTTTATCTATTTATGTCAAGCAGCCGAGGGACATGACGACGTAATGTTAAGGTATAAACAGCTATATCTTTAAGTACTGCAAAGGACTGATTTAGCTTGCCTGTCCCGGTGTTCCCGACTACATATAATATGGGAGTCTTTAAGAGGAGAGAGAATAGGCTTCTATAAGTTGAGGCGCTCAACAGTTTATTAATCACCCTTACCTTCAGGTGGGTGTGTTGTAAGGAATTAACTTATTTTATGTACAAAAGTACAGATCTTTTTAATAATGAGTCCTAAACGTAACACAAGATACTCGTATCTTATTTGTACTTGTCACAAATATTTTATGCCCATGTTTTTATAGATTATTTTCTTAATGCTTCGCAAACGTAGACCTGTTGACCGTCCTGCATTTGTAACGCCTTCTAAGAATCCTTTGTCAGTACAAAACATGACAAAATTTAACCATATGGTGTTGAGCGGTCGAACCAAAAAAATTGGACAAGAGCGATTCGGGCCAATGGACATAGTTCCAACTTTGAACGAATTTATGAATTTGGACACACTTTTTTTTTCTATATACTTTTTACATAAGCATAAAAGGTTTTGGTGCATATTTTTCGGATTTGTTCAACTCCGCTGTGGCACAGTATCTTCGAAAAATGTTATATTTGTTACACAAATATGTAGGTATGTTCTTTGTAATATGTCATCGCAGTAGGCAGAAACAATAACAAAATAAGCTACACTAAAGTGATTTATGTATGAGAGGAGAGTGGATAGGTTTTTATAAGATAATGCGTTCAACGTCTTTGACTTCATCACCGGTTACCAACAGGTAGGATTGTTATCAAGCATTAACTTATTTTATGTGAAAATAAACGGCACCCCAATATTTACACGAAAAACGATGCCTTTTATATACATACATAAATATAATATGAAATAAAAAGGAACTTAACCAACTAAATAAAAGGTTTTAATATATATATATAACTGTAGGTATAGTTAGAAATTTGAAATTAGTTGTTTTTAGAATATATCCCTATTATAGAATATGCGTTCAAAAGTTGAAATATACAGTATACATAACAATACCCTTATGAAGTGGGTATAATATGGTTTTAAATTTGTAAATATGTAATTGTGAATTCTACACATTTGACTATGCTACGAAACGATAGGATATGATAATATGATATTGGCATATCACATACTTATGAAATAAACTTAACAGCAGTAATTACAAGAAAACCCCACCTTCATACATTCACCTTCATAATTGCCTGGTTGCGTTCCCTCATGCTCGATATTTTCTTAAATTTCCAATTCTATTCTTAATTCCGGTTTATCTCACGGTTTTTTTTAATTTGAAGAACCCTAAAAAGTATCTAATCGGTCAGTCGTCCCCATAAAGCAGTTCCGGTCATAAATTGGTCACTCCCTGCATCCGGGATCACAGAACTGCTATTGTCATAACGCTCCGGGAATAGACTTCGGGAATAGCGGCGATCTGTCGTTTAGTGGGCCGATAGCGGATAGCTCGGCGGGTTATTAAGCTTTTTTACTCGCTTTTTAGACTCACTAAACTACTATTTTATGATTTGAGATATTAGTAAAACACTGAACTGTTTTTGTTAATAAATTATGTCGTTACAGTTTAGTTTACTCCAGATTAGTGAAGTTGCTATGTTGTACAATTTTCGTGGTTGCTTGGGACTTTCCGGAAGGTTTTTTCATATGCAGTACCTACGTGTAATAAATCTTTAATTATTTATGACTCTGTAGAGCAGTGATCAAGCTTGCTAAGCCCAGGATCCCGGATTAGATTTTGGATAGATACCTATAGGACGGCTAAATGCTGTTTGCAGTTTTGTTTAGATGAATATGTCCAAACGAATGAAATAATAAATAAATATTTATATGGCATGGACATGCACATATGAAATTACGAACATCCATTACCAGAGAACAAATATTTATCTGTCACATAAATGTCTGCCCGGCCGGGAATCGAACCCGGGACCCCTCGCCCGGCAATCAGGGTCACCACCAACTGGGCTGTGGGGTCGTCAAATGAAACAAAATGAAATGAAATGTTTTTTTGTTTTGAGCGCATGTAAGTGTACCTAGCTATTACCGTTAATTACTATTTATAATAATAAAAGAGACCGCACTAAGTAGGTGCAACTTTGTAACAGCAGAGACAATTAATACAGTATTTGTACTGTTAGACCAACATGTGAAAATGTTATAAAACGTAAGTCATGCGAACAAAACAGCCAAGTAAAAAATCAAAGCAAAGAATTCTCGGAACTCGGCACGCAGAACGTAAGTGTCCTTAGAACGACTCTACTGAGAAAGATATTTCTGAATACTTACCTACCGATGGTGCTAAATAAGTAGAATTACTCTCGCTTAGTCATGACTTAGTGCGGCTGTTTAGCGAGCTTAGGATTCGCGAGCACTTCCTTCTCGAGTAACGTGGTCGGTGAACATCTTTCCGTGGCTTGATGATTTTTTTGTAATATTTCCGTCACATTAGAAGTGCTATAGTTTTTAATACATAAGTTGAGTTTGTATATATTAAGTGCAAGATTCTATATTAGCCAGCCAAACAACGTTTCTTCAGCTTTTCTATCTAATATATAAGTAGGTAGTTTTAATCGGTTTTTGAGACTACATATATGATTATTGATAACATCAAAATATAGTTATTTTACGAGAGAAGTTCCTTTCTCTCTGTCTGGTCGTATATTTTTTGTATAATATATCGTAACAAGAACTTCGTTCGCTTGAGAAAATCTATTTCCTAAGATTAGAAATGGCTGAAATATTTTTTTTACAAGACTATAAATTACGTTTATATCTATCTCATTTTGTCTCGTCGTAATCTACCAAGCTTCAATTAAACAGCGTGGAAATTCTCTTGTTCTAAAGGAAAGTTCTACAATGTGACTAGTAAATTAAAATCGATACTGCAATTACCCATGTTTTACTCCACAGAAACATCAGAATGTTATATTAATCCACTCACTCACAACATTTCCCAACCCGATGCGCGCACAGAAATAGTGCCATTCATCATCGGAAGATCAAAACAATGATTTTCGAGGGTATTTATTTTGAAAACATGTCCAGCGCCAATATTTGGGTTAATTCGGGTTAATCACACATATCTCGTCACGTTATGCCATCTCCCACTTAGCTCATCCCAAAATAACTTCTCATAGTTGGTTACTCATGGACCTATTTGTTGTATGAAGTTTTGAAGTATGACTTTTTAATTACGTGCCGCCTGTTTGGAACAGAAGGATATATAAATTGTTGTATAGTTTGAAGTATGATGAACGTTTGTTCAAATTCTGTGATATGTTTTTCGTAGTCCGATCGTATTAGCTACAGTATTGTGAAATTATTGTCTATTACATGAAATTTTCAGTTGTTATGACTATATCAATGCGTTATCATTAACATCAACATATGATCGTAGCAAAACAATTTATACTTTTGATGTTTGATTTAATCTTGTTCTTAATTCAGTCTTGTTTTTAATTCAATCTTGGTTTTGATTCGATCTTGTTTTTTATTAGTCCTTGTTATCAAATCAAGATTGTGCTTAGTTTGAATGTAAAACGCGAGAAATTCATTGTTTAATTATTTTCCGTAATCAATTATTTAGTTTTTAATTATGACGTCAAAATACAACAGTATTGTATAACACTTAATAACATGTTACACTTAATTCTTGATCAAAATTAGTTAGTACAATCAAATTAAATTGTATTTACAATTGTAATTTGGCGGCGTCAAGGTCACTGGCGTAACTTCCTCAAACTTTTTGGTATTAAATTAATTTACATTTTAAGAAGAAACAAAGCACTCATCTGAGAAAAGAATCTGTTGACATTATTAAAAATTTTAATGGTCATAACTTTTTTTTTACATAGATAAGAAAAATTAATTAGTTATTAAGTAATCAGGTATAATAATGACATACGTTTAAGTGTCATGAGTACCTAAAGAACATGTTAATCCGTCTCCAGAACAAAGTAACCGGTCACGTTCGTGTCAGCCTCAGAGTGAGCTCAAAACCGTGACAGAGTTGAAATCAGATCCTTGGCTCATTTTTAATCCCCCATAATCACACATAAAGTATTCTGTTAAGACACATGTCTCACTGAAAACTAGTAAAGCGATATGATTTGATCAAATTCATAGCAGCTGCATCCTAAAATTAAGCTGATCTGTTAAAATGAAGGAACGGCGGTGGGAGAATTATTTCGAACAATTCCTGCGCACTCGCCGAAATATTCACTACAGAAGACCGGGGGGCTGGCAACTACCTTTGCTCGAGGCTTTGCAGATTGGTTTCCAACAAATCTGGGTCATCAGTGAACTTCTATGCACGTCTCTGGATCGAGTTCAAGGCTGAAGGATGAGATTTAGCAGCAGCACCGGTCGAAATGTGACAACAGTACTCCACACATGGTCGAATCTCTGTTTCACTGTTTCCGATTCCTTCACATCAAACGTCGGATTAAGTATAGAAGAGATGTAATTAAGCGCTTTCGTAAGGTTATTGGCAATGATTACTACGAATGTACGACTTTAATAAGTGCGTCGGCTAGCTACCAAGGGGGTTTGAATCCCCTGTAGCCAAATAGATACCTGATCTTTCGTACCGGGTAAAGATTTCCTCACATGAAAGGGGTTGCTTAACACTGTTTAAAGCGAAAAAAATGCTAATCGCACAATATACGACAACAGAATAACAAAAAAAAACAACACCAGGTCATGCAACATTGCATGCGTCCTGCGACCGCGCACAGTAGCTAAGTATCGACCGAATGCGCACAAACCAGTCCCTGGTCCTCGTTAAATCCGTGGGTGCGTGTAAAACTTAAGGCTTAATAGGATTACAAAAGGCTAAGGGACTTATCAGCTTGCTAATACAGATTTTTGTATTGGCCTTAGTTTTTAGAATTATTTATTAAAGTACTGATATTGAATGCGGGATGCTGATATAATTAGTGGATCATATGCCGTCTTGTTGAATTTGTTTGTTAAAGTTTAAGAATATTTTTTTTACGATTCAAGTAGAAAGGTACTATATGCCATTTGTAATGAAATAGACGAAAGTGCAAAATATAATTTAATTGATTTCTAGTAAGGTTCTTGCTAAACTGAAAATCCATAGCAGAACATTATATTGAATATTTAATTTAAATTTAAATTTTTTTTCTAATTTCAATGTCTTATTGAACTTAAGGTTCAATAATTTAATGGAAACTTAAGAACCTTAGTATTTAAAAGTGTGGTAGAAGTTATTTTAAAAATATCAATACTAGTAGGCAATAACAAGTAATACCTTTAAACCCTTTTGAGATAAAGTAACAGAAGCATTATTCTCGGAAATCAAAAAGTAAAAGCAAAAAAGCGACAAGGTTAAAAATAATTCAAGAAAACATTAACGGCTTATAATGGGCTATAATTAGACTTATTTTTTCATTACACTTATTTTCATTAGACTAATTTTTTCATCACACTTATTTTCATTAGACTTATTTTTGTTATGTTTGTATTAGATTATATAATAAATTCAACTTCAAAGAAGTTTAAGTAACTATAGCCTCTACAAAATTAACTGGCTGCTAAAGGTCAGAGCGTACTTAAGGAAAAGTAATTGTTATTTTTTAATTCCTTAAGTCACAATTTAATGTGTCATGGTGGTGGTACAGAACAATTACATGTAAATCGAGTCGGTTTTAATCGTTATAAGTCGTTTAAAGTCGTTTCAGTGCGAAGGGTTCCATGGAGTTTTAAGTACTTAGTAAAGAGGGCAAAACAAAAAGAAAACATTTTTATTGGCGCGAAAACCCTGCTTAATGGCGTCTGAATACAATGCTTAAGGGATAAACTGTAATACTTATATATGCGTGTAGTTAAGTGAGTCTTTAATAAATTTCTTTTTATATATTAGTATTCAATTTCTTAGTAGCCCATTGCAGAGTAATATGTCGCTAGTAATTCCCGACACTCGGATGAAACGCCACGAGAGGATTTTTAGTTGATCGAAAGGTTGCGTCAAACCAAGGATTGGAAATTCCTATGTCATAACCTAGTCTCCGAAAAGTCTTGTCGAATT
Source organism: Megathymus violae (assembly GCA_003671415.1). Lineage (NCBI taxonomy): Eukaryota > Metazoa > Arthropoda > Insecta > Lepidoptera > Hesperiidae > Megathymus > Megathymus violae. Next base: position 7,594,677 of record PDGT01000006.1, read on the forward strand.
ACATCAGATGTTAATAAACGGGAACTGAATGCCCACATCTCTAAGCTGTTTAAATCGGTCTTTCGCTTACAAATGTAGAAAGTTTTCAGACAGAGTTTGGATACATTTATCTTCTCTTTATTCCAGTCAGCTGATGTTATTCCAAAATGATTCTATGAGACTTTCAAGAATCAAGTTCGTCGTCAATAAACTTTTCAGGTACTTTGGATCCAGATATCATTCCCTGATGGAGGTTGATTGGAAAGAGATTTCCGATGGTCGGTTTGGACTGTATGAATTACTTGGAAAAGTCCGCGAATGACGTCCATGCCTGGATGAAAATCGCGAGGGTTGGTTCCCGAGCAAGTGGAATATGATCTGAAGAAAATAATGGGTCGGTCGAAGTGGCGCCAATTAGGGAAGGAATATTCAGGACACTCAATTTAGCAGGATATTTAAAAGTCTTAAACAAAAAATAGAACAAAATAGTTGGCTTCACTTTTCAGAATGAAACATCCAAAGCGATGAGATAAGAAGTAAAAGTGAAAAATAGAACAAATTCTCCCTCCCCGCTCCGCTACGGTAACATTGGAAATGTAAAATGAAAGCCTGTAACACAATACGTTATCAAAGATCACGGAAATACGCCACCTGTTGGTGTTTGCTGAGACAACAGCTTTGACTATGTTATCTGTAGTATAAGCTGAAGCGATTTTGGTTTTTTTTTTATAATTACTTCACTCATAATTATATATTTATAGGAGTGGTGGTCTCCACTCTTGGGCATGGTCACTGGCGTTCCATTCATATGCAGGCTTGTCCAAGAAGCCTTGAAAACGGGGAATTTCAAACATATGTCAGTGTACAATGCTTTTGATTTCTCAGTAAGAACACAGGAATTTATTTTGAATGGGTGCGATTATTTAAACGTTTTATTTTTCATATTAATTCATTGCTTGAAGATTATTAATAGCATTGATTGATTAATAGGAGACAGACGTCAATGCAATGCTGATCTTGAAAGCAAGTTCCCTTATATTATTTTCCTGAAATTAAATGTTAAAACCTAATTTAGCTTTCTAACATAGTCACTGTAAGGTAGGTTTCTTCGAACAAAAGATGTAGTCTTAATTATAAATTGAGAATTAAACTTGAAAAACTACTAATATATTATCACTTGTGATCTAAATATATCTGCATAAAGCAAACAAAAAACGACATTATATTTTCCGCTGATTTTTATTAACTTATACCAAAAGAAAAAGTAAATATGGGCGCGTCAAGGGTTAAATCTGTACAGAATTTTATTCATGAAACTTTGAACTGTCGAGGGTTGACTACTTTTAAAACAAAAAGTTCTTTTTAATGTAAATGAAAATAATAGGATTAAGTGCAGTAGGTACACGTTTTACGTCTGTCGTATGCATTTACTGGAGTAATTTTTATCTTCCTTTTTTATTTAGTTTAATCAAATATTAAAAATATATTCCAGTTTTCAATACTAATGTTACTTTATAATTTTTATTTTGTTTCGGTAGTGACGCCATAATTTTCAGGAGGAAAAGAAAAATATTCCTGAATAGGACGAAAACTTGCTCCACACGAATCTGATTTGGGTGTATATATTGTGATTCAAAAGTAAAGAAAAAACAGAGAATAATGGTAAAACAATTTAACATCATACTTTATAAACTACTAGTTTTTATACGCGATTTCGTCCGCGTTGGCTTTAGAATTAGCTCCAGAGAAAATGAAACATGTGTAAGTAACAATATATAAATGTAATGTAAACAAATACATTCAATAACTGCGTTTTAAACACTGTATTGACCTATACAGCGCCATCTAGCGAATTTATTAAGAATTATATTATACACTTAAACTACATGACAATGTGTTATGGAACAGAAGCTAGATACATTTATTCAAATGGATACGTACTGTAGTTCGATTATGATAATCGCAGGAATCTAATATGTTTCCAGGATTATAAGTATCCTATGTCCATTTCCAAGTAATAAACTATACATATGTGTGCCAAATTTTATTCATATCCGTTTATCTATTTTTGCGTACATGCAAACATACAAACTTTCACATTTATTATACTCACAACCACTTATATAAAACATTCACAAAAATGTTACCAAATCGCAATTCCTTTTACTATAATATGGAATACTCGAAGTTGTAACTGTAAAATATACTTTTACAGACCCTTTTGACCGCGAACAGTTATATAGGTACCATTTTGTAAAATAAACTGGTCACAAATATGTTTTTATTAAAAAGGTACGTGTAACGTGGGCGAAGGTATTGTTCAATTTTCTGCAGTAAAAATAAATTTCATATTTCATGAAAACCGGCCAAGTCCAAATCGAGTTGGTGGTGTAAGGGTTTTAATAAATAAATAATCTAAATCTTTCACACCTTCGCATTGGGATTCAGATTATTACAAATTTATCTGTCATACAAGATTTAAAATCACTTAATCATTTAGGTACTTTGTAAATACCTTTATGCCTGTTTTTTTGCTTCTACCACTGTTATGGAAAGGTGCTTTTACAACGAGGAACAGAAACAGCGCATGCAACTCCTTAACGCGTCTTTTAAATCAACATATGACAATTTTTTTCCCTTTGTTGTGGGTGATAAGTACATATACAAATATGATATTACAAACACCCATGACCCGAGAACAAATATTTATCTGTCACATAAAAATCTGCCCCGGCCGGGAATTGTACCTGGGACCCTCTGCAGGCAGAGCCAACACCAACTGGGCTATGGAGTCGTCATTCTAATACATCAATATAACCCATAACTGACCTCGGGTCTTGCTGCTTGCGGGTCTAGCTGAGAACGAGTATAGACCATAGTATACCACTGGTCAAATACTGATCTACTTCATAGTCTCTTTCGAGGATACGATACGAAACTCGAAGGTATGATAGTTTCATCACGACGTTGTTTTTCAAGTCTCAGAAATACTTTTGGTGACACAAATGTTAATGGTCGGGGCCCATTTACCATCACGTGACTCGTCTGGCAATTTCAAAGACCGATAGTGAAAAAAGTTCTTACTGTTATAATAAGAATCTAAACATGCACAGAAATTATTAAATTTGATTATCAAATGTAATAAAAATAGACGAACTGTCTGAAATTTTCAAAATAAAATGACAGTGTCATTTTAATATTTTAAACACTTTCATTTTGAAGACATGCACTTACGTTAAACAGATATAGAATATTATGATGTAATTATCGAAGGGCTATAACGCAAGCAAATTTTCTCGATGTGTAAATTTAAAAGAAACAGTATAATATTTTTTTTTCATTGCAATACAGGAAACTTTTTGTCCTACTGATTATTAATTTTTTTTTGAACAAGAAAGTTCGAAAAAATTTTTGTTTTATTACTTATTTCATTTGTAAAATAAAGAAGGTGAGAATAAAATATCTTCTAGTTTAAGGTACCGTACTCGAAAATAAATTTCCCAGGATATTTACATTATTTGGATATTTGTTAACATTAAAGGTCAGAAGCCTGGAAGGGCTGTCCTACGGTCGTTAAACCCTGTATCTCAATAAAAAATAACCCTAGCAGAGCAACCGGGTTTTTACGACTCATTCAAGTTTTATACCGGCTACAATTATATACATATAAATATATTACAGTAAACATCGTGTCCATTCCTAAATAAAAACGGTTTTAATGTCGGAACTTGGCTCATCTGTTTACAATGCGCTTAATTAGGGGTGGTTATACAAGTGTTCGAATTCCGTGTGACGCGTTTTATTCCTGTATTGCTTCTTTATTTCTTATGTTCGATTGCTTTTAATAAGATGGTAGCGAAGCATGTCTTATTAACAGAGAATTAGTTTTTGAGAAAAACATGTTTTTGGAATTACTTTTAAATATATTTTTACACACAATAAAAACTTAATTATGGTCATGCATACACTTAGCCTGCCAATCTCAGTAAGTTGCCAGACTTAGCACATCTTCGTGAATACTATAGAAAATTCTTACGTCTGTTAGTACCAAGTTAACGTTTTCCTTAAACGCAACAAATGATAATTTGATAAAATAATCCACATGATTTGAGGTATCGTTTCCCTATAGAAAATCCACGTTAAACAACTAGCCCCGATTGTTATTTTTAAATTTCATACATATAACAATTTTGCTGTGTATTGTATGCTATTTTTCCAATGCCTTCGTTCTTAACAATCCCTTATGAACATATGAAAATGAATAGAATACTGAAGAAACACAAATAATTAACACAGAATAAATAAAAGCTATTTTCAAACAAGCTCATGTGCAAAACCTAGTGTTTAAATAAACAAAGAGAGTTCAAAATTGTGCCCTAACTCATAATCAAGCTGAACATGACGTAAGCAGCGCAGGCGCAGGCCGGAACGAGCTTTCAATCTAAAATTATAGTCTACAATGGTTCGTTGTAGAAGCGCTCGGAGAGAGCGTTGACAGGACAAAAGCAATATCTGTCTTATACTAGCGAATACCCCGACTTTGTCTAGATAGTTTTCGTTCTCTTTACCAGTATGTGTTGATCCTTCGCTAACAGTCTTACAGAGATGCAAACGTTCATGTTTTCTGGCGTTATCAAGGTCCGACATAGACAGTTATGGTAGCTGGGTTTGTGAGTACCATGGAATATGTGCTGTGGGATCACTGAAAAACGACGAGTAAAGTCACTTATCAGGCTTACAAAGGCTACATCTGCTAATATTTTGGCTAAATGTGTATTGGCAGACTTTATAAAACTTTAAACTAAGGATTTAAGGCTCTAATTAGGCTTAAGAATAGGGGTAAGCCTGCCAACACATTGGGTAAATGCATGCTGGCAGTCTTCACAACTCTTAGTACGTTATACTATCCAAAGCTATATTGGCATTTACAATCAGATGGGATTGATGGTCAAACATTGACTTATAATAAGTAAAAAAACTTATGGGTTTTTTATCTTTTGAAGTATTTTATTTATTTCTAAATCTGTCCATAGCGTGTTCATTCTCCCACCATAGCACTCACAAGTTTTACAATCTATAATTCCTCAAATTAATTAACAGATTATTCTGCGTGTTCCAATAATTAATTTTAAAAATAAAACAGTTATTTTATTAGTCTACTTTCATAATGAAACTTTAATTTTAATATACGTAGGTTTTGTTAGCGATATAGCGAACAAACATATTTTTTGTCTGTTTGATTGTCTGTGTCCGTATCAAGTGGGAACCACTGAACAAATTTAGATGGTGTTTGCTGTATTTGGGGACGTTACTTATACGTGTAGGTTTTTTTACAGCAAAACGAGGATGCGATCACTTGTTTAATGTAATAAAAAATAATAATTTATATGTTATTGTAATGCATATTTAGTTCAGAGATGACGTATTTAAATAATCGCTTAAAAACAATAAATTTTGAATTTATTCTCACGATCTTAACAGCCGATTTTTACAAATAGCATGCAATAAACTGAAAAATTATTAACATAAAAAATCTCAGTGATATATTAGAATAATAGCGAAGCGTTAAGCGTGCTGACATGTCTGTAAAACGCCCGAAGGAGACGTTGCTCGTAGCTACATCGACTAACATTTACGATACCAAATCATTGTCACACTGAACTTAACCGTAAGGAAGTCTAACTGAACTCAGTACAGAGAATTTTATTGGCGGTTCATACGGTTTGCAGTTGCGCGGGGCTATCGGCCGGGTCAACACGATAGCTACTGGGACCATTGCTATGAGTAATGTAGAGATAGTGTCCCGTCTGTGTTTACAGTTATTTATAGGGTTATAAAGAAATTTAGTGTGTGGGATTATATGAGATCTTTATAAGGATTAAGTAAGGTTTTTAGGATACCGTGCAGCATAAACTAAATTTATGCTATTCTAAATTCAAGGATGCGTTTATCTGCTGTACCTGTTGTTTACTTTAAATGAGTTGAAATTTTAATATTTGTTAGGTTATCTTTTTTAGGGTATGAGATAGGAAGTCACCGCTGTTCCACATCTGCAATTACAAGGAGATCAACGATACGTTGCAAGTCAACAGGAAATGTCAATTCTCTCTTCAGCATGGCAACTGAAGCACATTTACACCTAATTCGCGGTCGGTTTTTCTTAATAGTATTTTATAGTATGGATGTGGTAGCTAGACGAGCAACTCCTAAAAAATGAAGCTGGGTGGTAAAGCCCAGCGACCTCTAAACAAAAGAACAGAACGCCATTACCTCGTTCATTGTAGGGAACGTTGGGCCGGACACAATTACGAAGGAGCCAACGTAGCACTTCTCCTGGTTTCATTATAACTCCTACATCGTTCACATGTAACTATAGTAATATCATTCTAATTCTAATATACCTGAAGAGTAGCTTAAACCCGGTACACACGTCCGAGTTTGTCGGCCCGAGCGAGCGGAAGTGCGGGATGATTTATTTGTAAACACACGCTCGACGCGTCAACGCAGACCAGCGATATAGGGTGTACAGTGGCACGATTTGTTGGTGCGTTCGAATTAATAATTTACTTAGTTAATCAATCTCTGTCAGCTAAGTTTTTGCGAAAACAAAATACCGTGAATACCGTAATGTGAATGTTTTGAACCATTCGCTGTAGTTTTTATTTTCTAATATGATGTATTTATGATGTGAGTTATTTTTTTTTATTACTTACTCATTCGTAACCTACCTTGGTTTAAAAATGGAAGTTGGATTTAACGCTAAAACGTCCTCTGTTAATCATTTAAGGTTTTAATAGAGTAGGTTAAGATAAATAATAATTAAAATAATAAATAAAAAGAACAAAGTGTAGAAAATATTTAACGTCATAGTAAAAGTTATTACGATATTGTACATTAAATCATTAATTTACAATAAAGAATTGTGAAAAAATAATTTCATGAAAATGAAAGCACCAAATTTGTCTGCAGATGATTTCCATAGCTAGCCTAGAAAGTTTGTTAAAAGTGAGAAACGCATAAAAAATCTTGTAAGTCATAAGATAATTAATATTGAACTCTTAAAGTAAAATTGTATTTGCAATACCTTAAACCGTTTTTGTCAAAAGTATTATATAAAAATAGGAGGGGATTTGACGTCAGTATGAAACTGTAACTCTTGAAGATGGATTATAACATAACATTTTCATGAATTATTGTAGAATTTAAAAGATATTCCCACAAAATATACTTTTTAACAAATATATCAACGCATCATCCCAACACATCTTGCGGGTGTATACAGCGATTGTTTACAATAGCCGCGCTGTTTATTTTCTCTCCATATGGATTAAAAAGCTCCCAAAGTCCATTTTAGGTTTATTGCTTGCTTTATTTATTACGTATAAATAAACTCCCTTTGAATTGCTCCCTTATACACTGACAAGCAACAGGTATGGGGGATAAATACGTTTTTATATAATCGAAAACTGGAGAACAAAACATTTAACTCTTAACTTACCGGAGATCACGAGACCTTTTGTATTCAAACCTAGAGGATATAAAGCGGTACTGTACAATTGTAGGGGTTGGTGGTCATCCATACCATTGGTTTTTATTGACTGTTTGGAAGCTTCTGACACGATTTAAAAACAAATTATATAATGTTTCTAAAAACTAACGTGTCTTCCGTGGCACGTTTGGTAAATTTTGGTACTCGCTCGCTCTAATAGAACTCCAAAAACGACAGCCACTAAGGCTTATAAATGGGTTGACGTCCCAACTAACCCGATGTTCCAAAGACAAAGTACATATTTGAAGACTTCGTGCTGAATAAAATTTTATTTAATTAAAAGTATTATTGCAAACTTAACATGTATTATGATGACAAACCAGCAGACTCGCCTCTTAGGTAAGTCAATTGGGAGCTTAAGGTACGCCAATAAGAAAATTATAATTCTTGACAGATTCCATATTATTCACTCACGCCACTGTGGTTGCCTGCTCAATCTTTGTTCTGCCAATGTTATGTTCAAAGATGCTATTTTTGAAAAATTTCGATAATAGAAACTAGTTTACGTTGCTTCAACTATATATCATACGATACATCCTTTACCAATCACGTTATTATACAGTTAATAAAACCACTGAACTAACAGGGCAAGACATACCAAACTGCCTGTCCGCGTCTGGTAATCACGTTTACTAAACGAAGGTTGACGTGGTTTTGAGGAGGATAATTAAAAAAAAAGTTCATGAGGTCTTAAAGGTCAGATAATAATTATTCAGAGCTCGGCACCTGCAGTTGTAGGGTAGGGTTGCCGCCGGAAACTGCGCATGCGCACAGAGTAATTACAATTGTAACGATGATTGTAAATTAACCAGGGGTTCTGCACAATCTTAAAATTTCTGTAAATGTCGTAAAAAAGTGTATAGTATTATTTTATCATTAAAAAGTGGAGGAGTTCTTGATGTCTGGTTATGGCCCCTATTGTATATTACTATGTTTATATTCTAAAATATAATAAAATATGTGTTTAAATTGATCACTGCCTAACTACTAATTATTATGGCCGTCTTAACTGGTCAACGGTTACATTACTCAACAACTACCAATTCACATTTTAAAGCACGAACTAATCCAGGAAATTAAAATGTCCATAAAAGTAACGCGTCTTGTATAACAGTCTTAAAAATAATATATTTACGACCTCGAATAAGACACGTGTCGAAATAGTTTTATGAAGGTAGTTCTACGCTGATTTATGACCCGTCATGACTTTAAATGACCCCACTGTTGTAATGTCAGAAACTTGATGACACCGGCGGCTGGCCTTAAATTTATGACTGAACACAGATATTTTATAATATTAATTAGTGTATATTATTGTACATTATTATAAATTTGTGCTTACATTAATATAATATTGTACTCATTAATATAATACTTTCCTTAATAATTTGCATATTTAATATAATTTTAGATTCAAACCATATAATTTTTCATTTCTTTACTTTATGACATCTCATGACAATCTTTATTTTTCCTTTTTCTAAACACATATTTATTAATCCTTTTAGATAAACCTATTTTACATTAACAACAAGTAGTTACTGGTATACATTTTCGAGATAACTTCATTATACATGACTTTTATATTTATAAATGCTAAGAATATATACAAAATATAGACACGCCCTTACAAAGCCTTAAGTTAAAGCTAACGAGTAACCTGCTACGTGGTGTTACCTTTTTGGTCAACGCATTCGCGTTTCATCAATCTCAAATGTCTCAATCAGTAAAGTTTTGTTTCTAAATAGTTTTTTTTTTAAGAAAATTCTTGCAGGATCCACAGACAAGTTCCGCGAATATGTACATTTTTCCGACGTTCGAGTTAAGAATTTAGATACAGACTTGATTCAAAGAGTTAGCAATGTATACAAAGGAACCGGGGCACTTTTTATGATAGGGATTTGATTATATATATTAATAGATTTGTTTGAATATAAATATTTATAACGCAAACTCTATCACTATTCAAGACAAATATGTAGTACCTTACTTTTTCCATCAATACGCCCTGAACATAATTTGTATTTAGAGTAAATAGAAATGCGGTCGTAAATGTTATTTATAATATTAACTTAACGAGCATGGTTTTATGTAAATATTCGAGAAACGATCATATAGGTCTTCTGATGATGACCGGCCCCTGCCGCCCGCTTCTGTAAATCCAAAAGTTTCACCGACTTTTTGTCGCTCAAGAACGTTGTGAGAACCAGCGTTTTAATTTATTTATAACCAGCAGAAATATTAAGTGACGCTTACTGCAATACATTAGTGAAAACCAGAACGAAATCGGTTAAGCCGTTTCTGAGATTATCGGGAACAAACGCACAGACAAACAGACAAAAATTCTAACAACTATTGTTTTGGGTTCCATTGCGTTAATAATATCCTTCGTGTAAGGAAATCGATCAATTAAAATTTCATTATATGTATAGATAGATTACAACCCATTAAAGTCACACTGTAGATTGGGACAAAGAGAGGGGTAAAGAATATTCTCTACGACGTGGGTCAAGTGCGAATTGATAGCCTTACGCAGTTCACGCACCTTTAAGATCGTTATGGAGAAATCTCTGGCATGCATGTTTCTTTACCATGTTTATCTTCACCGCGCACCTCCTTTCTTCTTCCGTTTCTTCCGCACAACGTGAAAAGTAGTGGTGCGAATAGGTTTCGAACTCGAGTCCCTTGCGGCAGAGTCACCTCTAGGCTACCACTGTTTTCAAGCTATGCAAGTTGCTCACCAGCTTTTTAACTGTAAATATTTTGTTAATAGCTCTTTGCCATCTCTGTGATCAGCTTGTCATCTTGTTCATACCCATGGCTTAGAATAGAAAGATTGCGTAAACTAGTTTTATATGTATAATAGTAATCTTATATGTATTATTGTAGTACGGTATTCTGTATTTTAATTAGCTAACAAATATGTTACAAGGTAAAATATATAGTGATTGCTATAAAAGCAATCCAGATTTTCCCTCATGGGAACTACAGATAATTCCTTCAAATGGAGCTATGATTAGGGCCGAGTGCAATTATAATTGGGGTATTCTGCTATTTAGTAACAGTCCTGTTCCTATTTAGTATTTGTCCCTCCCATATAAGTAAAATAGCATAAGCGTTTCTCTCTTTCGTTTAAGTAAAATAGCATAACCGTTTGTCTCTTTCATATCAGTAAAATAACTCAATAATGCAATTTGTCACGACGTTAAATATTTTTACGGAAACTGAATCGCGCGGTCCTCGTTTGTTCCAACGTCCTCTTCTGACCTTGGCCTATTCAATGCATTCCCCAGCCTCAAGCGCCAAGGTCTAAGAGTGGGGTCCCCAAAAAACTGGAGTTGCGAGCCTGGGTTGTTACATCCAAACCTCTGTTGATTCGCCGGCATTCTTGCAAATTTAAGAGGGAGGGTTAGAGGAGATAAATAAAGTGAATATATTTGTAATGCTATGATTGCCTGCATGTAGATAGTAGTTGAAGAACCAAAAAAAATTACATGCATAAATGTATTACAAATACCTATTGAATGCGGTTTGAATTTGATTCTTGTTCTAAAAGATGTGTTGAAGCGTTGCTTTCGCCGTTTCTTCTCCTCAATGTTAAAGTACCTTTTCAAAACGGTAGTAGAAGCAAAAACACACAATGCCTAAATGATTAAGTTATTTTGAATTAGAATTTAATATGAAGATAAGATATAAGATACAAATAAGATAGTTCTGACGTTAATTATAAAGCAACTAATGATATTAATATTACTGAAATTGCGGATAGCTTATGATAAATACTGGACTATTGCCATAAAAGAGTTCTGCAAACTCTCGAACAAATTAAAATAAACCGCGCGAGAAGAAACGCTAGCGAATAAAAGCACAATAGCGCATGCGCAATGCGGCCAGTAATAAAATGATTAAACAAATCAAGCTCATAACATAATAACGCGGCCCAGAAAATTGTCGGGTGGGCCCTGAATAAAGAAATTATCCAACTTACCGGGCAGACGATTGCGCGCCCGAACAAAGACGTAGCGAGGAGAATGAAAGAATAAAACAAAAAACATGGCGGACAAAATGAATAAAACAAGTGCAAGAACACTCGCGCGCCTTCGCCCCGCGTGACGTCTTCATATCACTCGTCTCTTTCCCGCACACCCTTGGTCCGGCTCGTCGTGTAAGCAAGACAGAGATGGCTGTATCTTAGAGAGAGATTCCCGCGCAATAGGAAGAAAGTTTTGAAACAACTGAGAGGACGTGAAACAAGTTTTACAGATTTCGCGCAGACAACTTTTTTCATTTTGATGTTTTATTTAGGGTCGTGGAGTAAAAAATATTAGTCATTCCTGATTATTGAGTGCTAACAACGCTCGCTTTTGACGGACAAATTTGATAATTCTCTTTCTGTGCTGTTATACTTAAATTTGTTTTTACTGTATTTTTAGTAAGTACTTTAAGTTTACCTTTTTTTGGATGCATTTACAATTGAAATAATTATTTGACGTGCACAATTGCAACATACATTTTGGTATACAACATCCTATCTAATTAATGTTACTGTTGTAGAATTCGGCCAAGTCCGAATCGTTATTGTGTCGCATGGGGTTCCGTACTGTATATGTTTCCAGAACTATATAATCTTGCAACGATTTAGAGTTCTTTTATAGGTTTCACTATGAATTATAGGTAGCCTTACAATATTTTCAAAATTTTTAGCTCATTAATATTAATTATTATATATTATTAATTATTCTAAGTTTCGTTTTCATTACATATATGTTACTTTGTAAAGCACTAGCGGGACGCCCCGACTTCGTTCGGGTACAAAGATTTATTATGTTTAAATGATATATCACTATGTCCATTCGGAATAACGTTCCTCTCAAAGGGTAAAAGACTTGTCCAGATACGTGCCGCGATTCCAGAGATTATCCTCCGCATACACACAAATTAATATTTTTTATCGCACTCTCTCATCAGTATATTACTATAATTTTTTTTAATTCGAAGCTTTGACCCATTGAACATTTTTTTAAATTTGGATTAAGTTGATTTACTGATTATGGCTGAAAATGTATATAAACTTATTAATAAGGAATGATTTTAAAAACTACTTTTAAAATTAAAATTAGTTTTGGTATAGTAACATATAAACGAAAATAGTAGGATGACAAAATCCTTAAATTTTATTCCGTAAAATACATTTTCAAACTTTTCCTCCAAGCACAAGTCTGAGGACATTTTAATAATCCAAAATATACACAATTGGGCATTGGAAATCAAATTGTATATTATTAATTTATTTATGTGTATTTATGTTGTCAATAACATTTTTTTTACATTATACTTCAAATCATTGTATAAATATAGAGTTTGTCAGTCCCAAGTACGGTAGTAAGGATTAAAAAGTGAAGCAGCAGTAATTACGCGAAGTAAAATCCTAATGGCATTCAACGATTATTTAAATTGAGAAATATACAATTTTATTCAATGCTCAGAGCGGTTATTATAAGTCGTAAACCGTAGTAAATAATCTCGCTGAAATATCATAGAGACTTATTCTAAGAATATAATAATATATCTTGATTCTCGAGCTTTCGCATCGCTGCGACAAATTTAAATTGGGGAAAATATTAAAAGCACAATTTTTACGTTGGTCTTGGCGCCGACATGTCCTATTGATTACGATAAATGGATGATATGTACATATAAAATTTGTACCGGTCACATTGATTTCAGCGAAAATAAAATACAAAATACATCGTTTTGTTTACGATTTTGAAATTGAATTTAACTCTCGTAACTTGATTTAAACTACCGCGTGATTCGAACAATTTCATTGCTTTTCACTGTATTCATTGCGAAATATCTTAATATCTTAGTAAGCTCATACAGTAAAGATGTTGGGGAGGGTCTGTCTTAATTAAACCTTACCGTTTCACCAAACTAAAAACGACTATTATGAGTACTAAATGTCAATATAATTTTCCAGTTAGCTATACCAATTTTTATGACCGCTATCTGCATATTTAAAACAAAGAATACAGTTGCAATAATCGATGTCCAATCAATAAATTTGTTACACCCATTTCTAAACAACTATCGGGTACCACCGTTGGTTAAACAGGGGAATATCAGAATCACTCACGATGGTACATCTGATAATTTGACCGAACATCATCAATAATCAACGATGACGCAGATAGGTTGTCCGTGCGTCAGGGACACGGGCTTATCTTCACGTTGTAGTTATCAAGTGATGGGTAGAGACGGCTTATGATCGGAGAGAATAAACTTTGCTGGAACTGGCTCAACGTTCGCTTCGAAGGTCTCGTCGAGACATCATATGTAGTTCGTGTTTAATTTATTTCCTCAACATATACTAAATTTGCTATTCCATCTGTGTATCCAGTGTTGTGCATTTTGTAGTAATTAACAGAGTGTACAATATAATGTATTTGTATTTTAATCGCCGTCAAAAGGTTGAGCGTTCTTTTATGGGGCTTGGAGTTCGTTTTTACAATACAGTTCCAAAGTTTATACGTGAGTTACCTGTTGGAACTTTTAAGCGATGCGTTAAAGGACACCGTAGATGATATATTCATCTACAGACAGTGATCGGTTAGAATTTCATTATATGTATAATATAATTAATGCTTTTTAATCTAATTAATGACAAGGACGCTTAGAATAATAGTTTCGGAATCGATTCCGCGTAGGTTTAAACATACTTTTAAATTACCATGTCTTGTTTTACAAGTTGTACTGAGGAGTTCTTCTCCGTTTCTTCTCCTCAATGTTAAAGCACCATTTCAAAACGGTAGTAAAAGCAAAAAATGACTTGCATAAGTGTATTTACAGAATATCTAAATTATTAAATGATTTTGAATTTGAATTTGAAAAAAATTCTAATATTTATGTTATGTAGTATGGACTTTGTAACTTGTTAATTGGCTATTACAGATTGATTGTAACTTATGAGTACTGGCCGCAAACGAAATACAGACCCACACTGAGTGGATTTGATGTATCGAAACAAATATTAAGAAAAATAACCGAATACATGAAAAATACCGATATACAAAAAATAATATATTTTTCAACAAACAATACAACGAACTCCAATACATCCTAAAGACATAGTTGTAGATAACGTAATTTTATATCTAAAGTCATTATGCACACACCGACTTAGCGGAGAATACAGCCGTTTGTAAGGATCTCGGGGACAAATAATGCCGAAGCTTAATTCTCAACTGCTTAAAACCGACAAGATACAGATTTATTAAGGTCTGAGTAGAATCTGCCCGGTAAAAAACAGGCACGGTGGGAATATTTGCGGGAAAGTGGGTTCCGTGTGGTAATTAAATCAATATATTTTTTTTTTAATTTTATTATTGGCATAAATCTTAGACTTGGCTGCATCGCGAACCAGAGGTTAGGTTAGGTTGGTTGGGCTCGAGCATCGCAAGTTTTTTAACGTCGTAAAACGTTCGATAAGATATAACGATTAAGTATTATACGAGACTAACTGAGATCAGTAACTTAACGTGCTTCTATAGCATTACAAAAATTTTGTTACTACAATATCAACACAAATAAATAAAAGAGAAGGAAATCTGGAAATATGAATTTCACAAACATATTTTTAACAGACATTACTTAATATAAATTTAACTTCAATATTTAACTATAATCGGCTACTAACCTTTCCGCCAATGTATACTGGCGCTGGGGGCTGGGCAGCATGGATTAATTTGTTGTTCAAGTTTTGTGACGCTAACAGGTTACAGTAATTTAACCGCCATCATTAAAATTCAAGGCTTGCTGAACCCTAAAAACTTAAAAAGAGACTGAGCTCCTTTTCGAACGCATGGCGGGAAATAACACGATGAAATTTTGAATGCCTCGCCCTACAGGTTGATTTATTTATGTGAACGTTAAAATAAATCCTTTGATATGATTTAGCGGCGCGAAATGTAGCGTGCGTTGAGATTTAAATGAATCGTTACCGTTGTAATGAAGTATTCTTTTGTTTTGGAGATCTGATTAATCAGTTTAATAATAACAATAATTTAATGGAATAAGTACATAAATAACGTATTTTTGGCAACTTAACGCTAAGAGAGACGATCAAGTTTGTGTAACTGTATCTAGTTTCGGAAATAATTCAAAGGTAAATTGTAAAAAAATGTGTGTGTACATACTATGTCCCTAAGAAGTTGTACTTCTTTGTCGTAATGAAACAAAAATAACTCGGAAAATTTTCTCCGGCACACCAGCACTCGAAGATTGTAAGAATTACTAGTTAGCTAACGTGGAGTGTCGTGTGTTCGTGCATCTTAAGAATCCACTCTCATCATTTTTTCCAAACGTGCCAAAAGAAGTATAACTTCAAGAAAAACAAAATCAACACTGTTTATTTTATTATGAATAACATTATATAGCACTTAGACGTACAATGCACACTTGACTAGTTCAGTTGAGTTATAAACCGACGAAATGCCTTGTTACCGTCATTCACATATTATATTTGTTGTGTTTAAATTTGAAACGTGTTGAAGTTCGAAAATCGGTGTAACGTCACGGAATCACTAACTAATGGACAAGCATCAGGTTGATCTCCCGTTGAGCGGACTGAGAGGTTTTATTTTTTTTCTAAGAACCGACAGCTCAATTGGGGTGTTGGAAATAAAAGACCGTGTGCGTCAGAAGACAATTAATTATTTATGTTTTCAAAATGATACCTACATTAGATTCAGTTACGAGATAAAAACAAGACGTGGAAAAATTACATGATTTTACAGTTTTCACTATTATTATATTATTATAATTTGTACTTTGAATTATTCCATTCTCTCATTTGTGAGGTAATAATCACTACCGCTGGCTGTTGGCCGAACGCTAATGATAATTATTATAATTAAAACGATGATGAAACAAATTATACATAATATTATTAATAAGAATGTGTGCGTCATTTATTTTTATTTAATTTTGTTAAATAGAAAAAAAATTCTTACGATTCTACATGTATTTAAAACGGCTGCTTTTTGTAAGAGGATGTAGTTAACGGATGGATGTCGAGAGTGTGAAGGCTAGCATGTAGTGTTTTTGGTATAACTCCTGCAGATGAAATGATTATTGGTATAATTTTTGCTTTGTGCACTTTCCATTGTGACTTGGTTTCAATTGAGAGATCTGCATATTTTGTATTGCAATTACGTATTAACAACCGTATTAACAACCGTGTGCGTTGTTGCAATTAGGTTTTTATCTGTAACGATAGTACGATCCCAATAAAGTTTATATTGAAACGTTTCTATTACGAGTTGAGGTTTATATCTATTTATAATAAGGTAGTCTTTCTTTAATTTTATTATTATTATTATATAATTAAAATTTTATCTTCGGCAGATTCCTTAAAATATTCCCTTGTAACACAGCCATATCATATTAATATTATCACATTATTTAAATTTTAACAATTATTATTGTAAATAAGTCCAACTTATTGAGATGTTTGGATTGATTCATTTTAAATCCCGGAAGTAGCAATATTAAGCGTCTCTAACAACGTACTTGTATACATCATAATACGAATTTAAAGTTAAAAACTATATAATATAAAGTTACTACATGGGTAACAATTTTATTTTTGTTATTAATAAACGTCGCATTCTTACACACCCACAGGCGATATTTTTTTGGCATGGACGTTAATGAGAACTAGTCAATCCCAAGCTGTGAAGGTTAAGCGAAATAAATGGCACATTTATGAATCAGCCTATATTCCTCGTTTCCGAGAAGGTCTGAAGTGGTCAGCGGGACAGCAGTCTATTGTTTAAATAATCCCTGGTCGCAGTAGTGCTCTCTTTTTTTTTTAATAAATAGAAATCCTCAAGTGTTTGACAAGGTAGGTTTTTTTTCTTATTCCCAATAGTAGATAAGAGAGATGTTCCAGATGTTTGAAAATGTCACTGCAGTATCGATGTATGTACGTATTCATTCCGCTGAAGCCACGATTTATATACCTAGACACGGGACTGAGGCAAATTCGAACTTTATTAATATAAATTAACAAAAAAAAAACACCCGTTTATTGTAATCGTTTTGTCTCACTGCGGAATCAGTTGTGAGTTTCATCTGTGAGATTACGATGTAATGTACATAATTATATTAGACTGTTATTTCACATGGTTAATGTAACCAAGTGTTTGAATTAAATTCATCACTTTATTACCTGTGTATATTTAAATTATTTTTGTTAACCAAATAACAACATTAGTAATTATCTTTGAGGTAACAGTGTGATACAATAATCTTTATAAATATATCTTAATAAATATATACCTCACGGAGTAGTACTCATAATATGTAAACATACACAAATAATTTTTCTGGTAATTATAACCATAACAAATAGATAGATTAACCATGACACCTTTATCATAATCTCACCGTGGAATGATTTGCGAATTTTATTTCTGAGATTAAATAACTACACTGGTAACAGTCAAAAAATTATTGTTATATCATCGGTTAGTTTACTTAAAATGTTATTAGAAGTTTTTTGTTAACATTTGAATTATTAATATAATTGAATATAAAGCGTAAAATTTTACTTACAATCCGCTTGGGAATTAAAAGGAAATACATGATTTTGTTATTGTTTAAAGGTTGCAACAGCGCATGTAGTAAATTGTCAATAATAATAATAATAACCGATCTCTCTCTCTCTCACACACACAAACCCACACACACACAAACTAGGATTACCTGTTACCGTTAGCATGGACATATACAAACACCCTCAACTCGACAACCAATATTTATTTGTCACAAATGTCCGCCTCGACCGGGAATCGATCCCGGGACCCCGGCAGGGTTACAACCATATGGGCTACGCGGGATTAAACGAAACCCAGCTGTAACCAAACCCAAGTACGCCCACAGACCTACTCAACGTTGGTAACAAACGAGTCGCACCAACCGTGTGTAATTTATACAGTCATGCATCCTGTGCGAATGAAATAAATTACTCAAATAAATCATCTACGTGTCATCCAGTAGGAATAGGAGTATAAATCCATCGCTCTGATGTATAACTCAATTAAATTAATTTAATGCTGCCATAACTAATGTTCGACCACATAAATATATGTTTATCCTAGTGCCCAAATACATATATCTTCACTTCGCTCTGGGTTATTTCGTATTCTGGATTGTAACTCAAATGAAATCTTCGAAATATACCAAGTAATATAAAAAAAATTAAGTGAATTCCTATTTAAGTCAACAAAGATTTTTTTGTTCAGTTTCTTTTTTATTAAACAATTACCATTAATATAAATATGATTTTTTTATATAAGAGATTTTTTTCTCACATAAAGCAAAAATTAATTAATGGATTAATATGAAAAAACAAACTGTATTAGCATCAAGTTTCATCCATTACAAGTTTAAAAAAATGTATTTGAACTTGAGCGTATGGACATAATGTATTTTATCAACGACTTAAAAATTTGAACAAGTTACATATAGACAGAGTGTAAATTAATAGTAGACATTTAAAAAGAATTAAAAGGAAACATTTACACAAAAATTCAAATCATTACAGTTACCAAAAAATTATTCCATGCACATATTTGGTCCTGTTACAGCATAATACAAGTAAAAATTGTTGTATATAATTAAGTCTGGATTTGTAGAATGCTAGCCAATTTCACTGGGTGCATTCTGTGTAATACATAGACTCAATTCAACTAAACGATAAATCATCTTGTTAAATGTTTTTCTCTTTCGTACTTTGATCTATAGCCAAAATAGTTTGCGGCTTTAGTAAACTGAATTCAGATTTATACCCAATTTTTATTATAAGTTGTCGATTTTGTTTTACAGTTTCAATTTTTTTCTTTTTTTCTGTCTGTCGTGTACTTAAACTACTGAACAGAATTAGATGATTCTTGGCACATTTGGAACTTATCATCTCGGGAAATGTATCTGTTCCCGTGGAATTTTCCAAACTGATGGCGACCACCCACAACATAGCGATGCTAATTAGTTCAAGCGTTAAGTATGTTTTATATCACTCAAATTATCGAGATATTGGTTCATTACCGTTTGACATCATACCCTAAAAACTGTGAAATGCTAACAGTACATCTGCTGAGCTGGATCTTTGACCTCCAGTTATCTCAACGACTTGTTAGCATTTACGCCATCGATAAATGCTTCCAAATAGAATATGATCAGAAAGAGTATCACTAAGTACATAATATATACATTGTATTTACTTATATATGTAAATAAAAAATGTATATATAAAATACTTGTACAGTGTTATCGTAACCTCTAAACATCGAGCAGAATCGAGTGATGGAGAATGCCCATTGTAATCTAGTTTCTAGATTTACAATAAAAAGTAAATTATTAGTTAATCATTTTTATGAAATTCGGAATTCAATGTGTTACATTATTCACGGCAGCATCAGTTTCATTTGCAGATATAAAGTGACCTCATGGTTGATGAAACGCCACGCAAACATAAGATACAATCAATATTTAATGTAATGTAAATTCATTATTTCTATTATATACAAGTGAATGTTAAATGGTTGTTGTATTTACTAATTGTTAATTCATAGTAAATTATTTAATGTTAGGATTTGATGTTAGAAATAACTGAATTCGAATTTAGCACTGAAATCCAAAACTTCAAAGGTATAGTTATTTCACATGGACTATTTCTTGCTTCCGTTAATTTAAAGCGGAAGCTCAAAGGACACAACCTGTGACTGGCCAATTGCCTTGAGTGGTCAAGTTCGACCATGGGCATTTGAAACACCAAAGGCATTAGCAATGCGTGGTCGGCATAGAACCCGATTATTATCGGTTCTTAATACTACAGGTGAAACGGGTTAACCATTTCAGTGATTCGATAGAGATGGTGGTGGCCAGGCAAGTACAGATCCTATAACGAGTAATTTTGACCCTGATTGCTGGAAAATATAAGGCTCTAAGAAACTATCATATTATTGCAGAGGTTCATGACAGTCTACCAGAACTAAGGACGAGTCAGGATTGAGCTGGGTGGTTTAGACCCCTGCGATCTATCGCCAGTTGTTCACAAGGGTACACCAAGAACAGGGAAAGTTGATTTGGACTCAAGCAATAGAGGAGACCCTTATACCCAAATGTCATTACTTCTGCTTGACAATGTTTTATGTTAATAGGCAACCGGAATAATCTCAATAATTCAAGCACTGGTTGTGTTTAAAATCCGAGGACTAGAAGCGTTGTTGGTCAAGAACGAAGCAAGGAATCCAATAACTATTTCAGTTTTCGGTGCAATAACAAAATAATTAGTGACATAAATTTTACTAT
The DNA here is from genome assembly GCA_003671415.1 of Megathymus violae. Classification (NCBI taxonomy): domain Eukaryota; kingdom Metazoa; phylum Arthropoda; class Insecta; order Lepidoptera; family Hesperiidae; genus Megathymus; species Megathymus violae. The sequence continues at coordinate 7,615,579 of PDGT01000006.1, forward strand.
TCAGCCATTTTTTTTTTTTTTTTTTTTTTTTTTTTTTTTTTTTTTTTTTTTTTTTTTTT
>PDGT01000006.1:7617018-7651998 GCA_003671415.1 Megathymus violae
AAAGGGCAACAAATAAGTCGCGGTCGATCGGTTTCGACGGCACAGTAAATACAGTCGAAAAAGTGAAGGACTTACTCGAGAGTATGTCGGAGGGGTCCGTCTGCTACAAGAGCAGTGCTATTCAGCCATTAACGCCGAAGCTATTATTAGCGACGGGACATGTTCAAACATCATTCTCAATTAAAATGTAACGCGTGTTGATTTATAAGAAATACGATCATCTCAAACAGGTCTAAATGAAGAATGACTGTGTCAAAAATAGGTTACAACAAAATCGGGTCAAGTACTACAATTAGGGACGTATGTACCTTTAACAATTAGCTATCTATCTCATGATTCAGAACTGGAGCGATTTCAATTTGTCCAACGCGCATTTTTTTTATGTTACTAATTGACAAACACCTGATGGTAATTTGTCACCGTGGCCCATAGACTACGGTAACACTAAAGGAATCACATATGTAATGCCGACCGAAAAGTAAGGGCAGGAATCGCACTATGTCTGGCTCTTCGACACTACGACAGAAAGACGATTGCTAGAAATAAAGCTAACGTGCTTCCAAAACTTCCGCAAGTTTTAATATAGTGGCGTGTTGTAACGTTTTCTATTTAACGATAATAACCAGGGCTATGACGTAGCTACCGGAAATTTTTGCTACAAGCGGTCACCCATTGTTAACTCTATTAGTATCGATTAAGCCATCAGGCTAAGAGCGACGTATGCTATTATGCAGTTAACCAGAAATTAGGGGGCCATTTTCTAAACTGGTTATCTTGCCTCTTACTATTTGGACCCCAATGTGATGCTTTATAATGGTTTAATGGCAGCATTCAGCCGTGTAGATCACTTGCAAGCCTGTAATTAGTGTCAGATTAATATATGTAGGGGCATACGGATTTCGATTAAGAATACATTCAGGGTTGTTAATTATTGAAATAAATACTGAATTGTAGTATATAAACATACTCGTAAATAAATAATGTTCTATAGTCGCCGACAGTTCTACTGAAAGGTTCTCGGATACGTCCAGTCCCTGTTGGTTGGTGTTGGTAAACTCTATGTATATAGTAATATGTATCAGAGGCCCACGAATAAATATATATATATATAAGTTAGTTATAAGTGTAAAAGTGAGCTTTTTTTTAACAAGAAACTTTACACACAAATAAACTAATGAATGCCTTCAATTACATGATTATTAGATTGCAAATGCTTTGAAATATTTTATCAGAGTTGTACGGTCGTTTGTTGTTTAATATTTATACATATACGCTTTATATTTACCGTAATTAAAAGGAACACTAGGAAAATTCATTAAAATAGTGCTAACCCTATCTGAAGTAGATGTCCATTTGACGCTCGTGGGACCAAATTTCGTAGTGCAAAACTTTACTTCGTCGTTATAGCTGCAATAGTCACTTAACGTTCACTTCAATTAAAAGGTTGCCTGTAGTTCACTACTAATATTAAATAATCAAAAACATTGTAAATGAAGGTAAATAATATCACTATTACTTATAAATTATTTTTAATAATAATAAAAATAATATTTATGTTATATTCATAGTTAATGTTGCAAAATAACAAGCAATTGATTCAATAGTAATTTTTTATTTATTTGTCTACATTTAATTGTAATTAATATAATTAATAATATTTTTATGTAACTCTTATTATGTTTGATACAAATTTTAACCTTTATATATATATTGTAATAAAAAAAATTGTACTGAGGATGAACCTGTTCTTAGATTTTTTGCATCTAAATATATCTTTATTAATATTACAAAGAGAGAGTGCGAATTTTGTGACTTTATGTGAATGCGAAAGGTATTCTCCGAAACCACGACACCCAGACACCTATTTGAATTTTTTTTTTTATTTACATAAAGGTACATTATTCCAGATGTAAATTAGTTACATATCATATGTACTGTAGTAGAGGCTAAAAGTGTCGCGCATAAGTGTATTTACAGCATACGTAAATGATTAAATGAATTTGAATTTGAATATGATAGTTTAAGACATACACATTTTTAGATTATTTTCCATTATATCTATCTTTTTTCTCACCAGGCTAGCAGCAGCAGCCGCGGCGGCGGCCGGCGCGACCAGCGAGCTGAGTTATCTAGCCGCTCTCCATCCCGCGTACCGCCCCGTGCCCTACGACCATCCCTTATACGGAGCTAACACTTTACGAGGTGAGTGTTGTAATTTAGCTGGATGGACCTATTACAGGACAAGTTGTAGGAAATACATTAAAAAGACTTGGTTACAATTAACCAAGCTTTTATTGCAAAACTATTTGGAGGCACTATTAAATTTCAAAACTAATTTTTTATTTGCATTTTTTTCACAAGCAATAAATCGGTTGATCAGCAATAAGTACTCTATTATAAAATTGAGTCAAACTAGACCTTTAATAATCGAGTTTCTTTTGTAATATGTCGTTGTTCGCGTTATTTCCAAACGAAGGGCTTGCGCAGAGCTGTGGCTATTACAGATTTTATTTTAAGGGTCTCATTAAAAAAGCCTTTTATCTGTAATTGGTAAATTATAACAAAATCACACAAAAGAAGAAACCGAAACAAGGAAAGTATGAAAAAGATTTTTATTTTTCTTTGAAAATGATTCGTTAACGAATTTATTTGGAGCAGTAGAAAAAATCAAGCTTTTAATTTTGTACGAATACGAAACTTTATGCCAGTTCATTCTGAATTTCATACGTGAGAAAAAAGCAAAGTATGATTTGCTGAAAAGTAAGTCTCAGTACACGTTTTGAAATCCAAAATTGTCAATAGTGTCTTTTTCTACTTATCAGAAAGGAAGTATTTTTGAAAGATACAATACTAATCAGGTAGTTTATTCCTGAGATTGTGGGTCATATGATGTGCCTACGCACTAATGCCCCTTCATCTGCGTACCGGCACTGGGATCTAAGATACCATCATATTATCTGTGTATTGCTTTGAGGGCTTTTTATGTCAATAGTCGAGAAATAACCATACGGACCCGAGACTCAGTAATAACTCTCCGGCACTGTAACATTGCATTCTTAATTCTCGATTATAGGGTTACCTAATCAGATAGGCTAAGAATCCTCCTACCATATAAGAGTGCGCGCAGGGCTATATTGAGTGATACATTGTTCAATATTAATCAACAATAGACCTAATGATGACCATTGTTTAGAAGGGTACACCATGAGCACGGGAATGAACTCGAGGTTGAAAGGAAATCCATACAATCTGCCAGACTTGACCCAAGAGTGTCCAGAAAAATACTTAGGTATTCTTGGAGACACTGCCACTTGTGATAACAAGGACGCTACCGAAGCCAAAAGTCTCAACACTAGCCAACTAGTTATTAAAAAAGTTAATTCTTATATCTATTTAATCTGAAATCTGACCTCAACTGCAGTTCGAGCAAAAGCGCAACGAGCAACGCTACACTTATTACTATTATGATAGCATGTAAGACTATACTGTTAGTACTCAAGCACGAATAAAGACTGTATGATGTCTTGTTGCTATGGTTCATGGAATTGATGGGAACGTTTTACTGGATCGACATTTTAATACCCTTAGTGGAAATTACTGACAATTTGATCCTTACAACGGAGGTTTTGGGAAAGCAACTAAGCGTATTCTTATGTTTTTTTGCTGTTTTGTGTTTGTGTTGTCCTCTGAACTGGTCGCATAGGTTCGCTGTCAATCGGTGAAACGTTTTCGAGGTTCGAAACCCTGTTACTATCATCTGGAGTAACATCATGTTAAGAGCCTCGGTTGTTTTAGGATTCTAGGGTTTATCATTTATACAATTTTCATTAGTTCAATGAAAATGGCGAGCCTTTAGCAATTAACGCAGATGTATAAGATATGGGTTTCATACTGTAAATGACCTGGCTTGAAGCGGATGGATTGAAGCCTATTAGATTTAGCTATTTCTAGGGGGAAACTTTCAAAACGTACCCAGTGGTATGGGATCGACGCCGGGTTTTGTGGGATTTTTACCGCACTAAAACCCTCCCGATGACCTTAATCGGCGCTGGCTGACCCTAGCACCAAATGTTGTCATGCCAGAAAATAGCATCATACCCTCATAATATCCAAAACAGATCTTATCATATTCTCCGAAGTGCCGAATGGTCCGTAGTCGAATAATATTTAGCAATCCATACGAATTCAGACCACACCCAAAGTTGCTTAATGTTGTTGATTGCAAAAACATTGTGTGTGAGGAGATAGAGAACAAATACTAATACCATTTCACATACAAATATATTACAATACGTACAATTTAATTGAATCATTGCTAAGTGAGCATCTACATTGTACTTTATATTGTACAGTGTCACATGTACACTTTATATGTACATATTATTATAGATAATCATCGTGGCGTCTTTTATTATTACTTTTGAATTATTTCACTGATAAATTTTTCATAAATAGCTTTGTTTGTTTTGTCGAGGAGGTGGTAAATGGTTATTATGGGATTCAATGATTATGTTACGCCCAGGGAAGCAGTCTCATGATGGATGTATTGGTTCAAGGTACAAAATATAGGAAAATATCTTTGATTCAAAACTTTTGTAATGAGAAGTTCCGTCTATGAGGATTTACATATATATAAATATATACCACAAAAACCAGCTAACGTCTGGTGCTATCAACACAATTTATCTATACACTAAGGTGTTAATTAGGATTTGAACTCACGACTGCTACCATTCATTTCCGAACTGACTACAAAGAATTATACATCTTAGCGCCTAAGCATTAAGGTTCAGTTTCAATTTACTGTGCAGATGATGACAGATAGGGTAAAAGTGCCTATTAAAGGACAGAACGTGTTTAAGTCACGGGTTAAAATTGGCATGCATTTGAGTAACGAAGCTCAGAAGGGGGGAATCGACCTTGCAATTAAGACGTTTCACGGATTTAGTTTGTTACCTTGTACGGTGCTGGTCAGTGTGGGTTTTTTATTTGTTGGTAACTTAAATTAATGATATTATCTAGATGTTTTTTTTCTTCATCTGAATAGCCGACAAACGCGCAGACGAGGTACCAGATGGCAAGTGGTCACCGTCGACGATGGACATGAGCAACACCAAAGGTGTCACTAATGCGTTGTCGGGCGAGAAAGAGGAAGAAAGAGAGAAAGTACCGGCTCTCAAGCCTCGAGTCGTTTGACGGCTGCAGGAGGGTGGTAGCTAGCCAGGCATGGTTCACGTAAACATAATAAAAGCTGTAACAAAATTAATGGCTTAATAATAATATTGATAATACAATTATTTCGCTAAGCCCTATCACCAAGCTGGCTGGTTTCCATCGCCTTACGACACTCTGTTCTGCCACCATGGAATTGGAGAGAGTATTCTTGACCGCCCCGATACGGCACAAAGTTCTTGATAGTTTTGACAGTGACTAATATCAAACAAACGATTCGTCCATTTGCAGCTCATAATTAGAGTGAAATAAAATAATCAGATCGTGTTTCGATTTGTCCATGTGTCGAAACGAGCCGCTTTGAAAAAAAAAACAACATACACTTGGAAGCAGCATCCATACTGATAATTCATATGTTGCTCTTTTTCCTTAAATACATCATAACTGTTCTGTTCATTCTATTTTTCTGATTTTTAACTTTGAGAAAAGAAGAATTTTATTTTGAATTTCTTTTACTGAACATTTCTTGTATTTGAGTCTATATATATACAGGATGATTTTACAGAAATAAGTTTGATATAAAGCATATCCACATATTTTATTCCTTCTGATTATAAATATAAGCTTTCCTCAACTAAGGACTTAGCTCTTTATCTCGAGAATTCCTTCGCCAACATCGTCTATCGCTCAGACCGTAAAAGATACATTAATGGACTGAAACACTAAAATAAGTAATAAACTTACAGCGGGATATTAACAACTTTTAGTAACTTTTAATAAAGAGCTCCATCCATCTTTGGGTAAAACACTACTTCCCCTGCTAGTGGTACACCCTGTTGAATAACGGACTATGCTATGGCAAACTATCCCTCCTATTGGAGGTCGCAGGGCTCTGTACTATCTTGTTTAATCCCGACGACACTTGAATAGTATATTAATATTTTGCCTTACTGACTACCTACCACCCCCCTCCTAATAGCGACCGTGGAATGTTTCATGCTAATTTCCATCGCACTGTTGGTGAGCCAGGAATTAATAACGCGGGTCCCTCGGTTCCATTTCAGTCGGCAACACTTCGGTGATCCCTTTGGTGTTACTGAAGTCTAAGGGCGACGGTGACCACTATTTGGTGGCTCGTCTTCTCTTTTCTCAGTTTTAAAAGAAAAACTATAGAACTTAACATTTTTATGCAATGACGGTGGCAATAGAATGTGACATTTTCTTTGACTTTTTCGGCTGTGATGCAAAACTAATAAATAAGACTTTTATTTAATATCTGTGCATCGTTGTACTTCATCGTAAAAAAAAACTTATGTTAAATTATGTTTTTTCACTCTCACGATTGATGAGAGAAAATGGAATATTCTATTATGCTATCTATTACGGGAATGTAATACGGATTGAAATTGTAATTATAAGCTATCGTAACTCTCATAGGCTAATTACGGTTACATGAGAGTTGCGACTACCTCAAACCTCTTGTTAAGAAAGTTTCGTATAAGCAAAAGTTAAATCCACCGGCCATCCAATCGAAATCCATCAACATATTCAATAAAAAATATTTTTAGAAAAATTGCTTCTTACCTCACTCTAGAATAAACGCTATTTTTCAAAATCGCTTACATCTCATGTGTTGTTTTAGAATAAAAAATCCGTAGAGTACACTTCGTTCCCGCTTGCATTGCACATTAGCGATTCGACGTGGTCTGTCGTTTAGTTCTCAAATGCTTAGAGTTGTGTTTATTTGTGTCGTACGGGTCACAATAAAGGCTCTATTAATTATAGTAATTAAATGGACGCACAATGCGTTGGTTTTATAAATGGTTATCATGTTATATCAAAAGTTATCATGAGTTTTTTTTTTAAGTTTTATCTACAATGTAAAAATTCAAAATGTTTTTGTGTGTTGTTATTTATTTGATGTACATAGAAATTTGAGCCGAGGCAATAATTAACTATTGGGTACTCTTGTATGCAACATGCAAGTTTAAAGTATTTTTCCACGAATTTATTTTTCATTACATAAAGTTCATCATTTTATAAATACACAGATAAAAAAATATACCCAGGAAGGATAATGTCTGTCGGTGTTTTGTTAGTTTAATATGGTATTCGATACAAATAAAGCTAAGATATGAGAAAAGTAAACTTTAACATGATTTTATTATCCATAAATTTTATTTCTTAAAATGTATGACAATCAACAGAACGTAATTAAATTGATGCCGTGATAGATATAGTATACATCAAACCTTGCTCAGTTCTTCAGAATTGAATACCGTGCATACAGTTAAAATTGCATGCCGTATCCGCTTACTTTACCAGCAGGGATCGCGTTACGTTGCATGCATCTTTAGATAACGCTCAATTAGGTACCATTTTAATTTTGGATGGCTTTATGCATATATATGTATATATATATTTTGTGAGCTCATAATTGTAATGTTATATATATATATATATATACATTAAAATTATAAGCTCACAAAATATAAAATAAAATGAAGACTATAATGATGTTAGACAACGAAAAGACCGGATCGGTTTTCCATAAAGCATAATAAAAAATTGGAGTCTGTTTAAAGTTATAAACGCTGTTAAGAAATTCATGACATAATTTAAAATCGTTTGAATATTCATGCAGTTACACATTGGCAACAGATCATTGGTTGATATATTTTTTCCGAGAACGATGAACAACAAAAATTCTATTGGTCTAAGCCGTGTAATTAATTCAAAATCGAGCATTGTTTACTAATTTCCTTCGAGACAAAAATAGTTTTATCTTAATGACTTCATTGTAAACGGACAACTTGTTTTTTGAGGTGTCTGTGGTATTTTGAGAATTGACTGGTTGTACGCGTCTGTAAGAAACGTTTACACTAAACTCAGGCACTAGGATTCCCGGGTTATGGGTGGCATGGACGTACACATATAACATTTAACTGTCACATAATTGTCTGCCCCGGCAGGGAATCGAACCCGGGACTCCTCTTCGGCATGCAGGGTCACTACCAAATGGGCTATGGGGTCGTCAAACTGTTTCCTATTAAGTTGTTAAAGGGATGCAACAATGAATTTGCTTCAGATGTACTTGATTTAAAAAAGGTTCTTGAAAATTGGATTTGCAAAAAGTTACATGTGAATTACACAATGCCTGTTTGGCTGCTATGTTTTTTTTTGATAATAATTGTTATCGTGGTGTAAATTTATACAAATAATAATAACAAATTTAATAAACTTGAAAAACCTTTATTACTATTGATTAAGTTCACGTTTGCTATAAAAAATTAACTTTGTAGTGTGTAATGTTTTATTAATTGTTCTCAGTCATTAGATATAATAAGAATATGAGTATTACTTTATTGTATCACTGGAAAAATAGTATGTAACATGACAAACAGCCTTAATGTTCTTTCTATGTTTAGAACATAATAATATTTTCCATACTCTCTCCCCCGTTCTGGCGATATTTTGTACAAAATCGTCCCAACGAGTGTGATATTTTGTTTACTCTGTGATTGGGTTCGCTATTATAAGTTTTTATTTTTTAATCTGTGGCTCATGTTTCGTCTACTGCACCGGATGCACTCATAGTCTAGAGACCCATTTACACAGTGTAACATGCTACCATTGACCTTCTGATCACGCTAGTGGATGAATAATAATCTTGCTTGTATGTGGCCTATTTATTTGGTCTCAGTTAGATATTTTAAATATCAAAACTAAATGAGATGTCAGATCATTCACTGTCGGTGGTAAAAATAGATTGACATGAAATTCCAACGACAATTAATAAAAAAGATACCTGGTAGCAACTTGATATTAAATTACGTTTATATCCTTAATCGACCCACATCCATCACGATGACAGGATAAAATAGGTAACTTAAAAACTAGTGCAACACTCGACTGCGTCCATTATGCAAAATTGTAACCATCATCAGTCGACTGCAAAATTTCGCAACCGAAGTGACAAGCCGAAACTTAATAACTTACTCAGAAATGCACCAGCAAATTGGGAGTCGAGTGGTCCAACCGGCTCCGTAACCCTACACTGCCTTACCGAACTCTCCGACACATATAAATTGTATTTTTATTCAAATCAAGCCTACGTGCCGCGATAAACCCTCCTTAAAACAAATAACTATCCATTCTGAAAATAAACTCGAACGAATAACCACCTTAATATAAACTCGAAAAGTTTAAAGTTACCAACTTGAAATAAACAACTTGCGCACCAATCTGGACACAGTCGACAAGAAGCTTTAAAGTTGCGGCAACAGAGATGTAGTTTCTGAATTAACTACTCCTGTTACATTACTTTTAGCGGAACAAGATGATGCGACTGAAACAAGGTATGTTCGGTCTGTAACCAGCGTAAATTATACCCTAGCACCTAAGGTTCAAGACTTAAATTGTAGTGACTCATAAGTCCAAATTATGACATTGGACCGTGATGTACAGTAAGGAGATATTCCAAAGACACATCTCGAGAACGATTTAAAGGTTCATTGGAACACTTTTTCACTCAATTTGTATCTTCCATTTTCGTTATATGCACCTTAAGGCACGTCAGATGTTCTAGAGGTATTTTAAACTTTGAGATAAAGATTTCAGTATATTGAGTAATAAAAAAATATTTTTAAAGTTCTCAAGGGTAACAAGGACTTGCATGTATGATTAAGCTTACTTATTTGCCTTTTTAATGAAGCCGTTCAAACAGAACTATCATTAAGTAATAAAGAGTTTCTCTCCAACATTTTAACCACTTTATTTACCTGTCATGTGTACCAAAACTTTCATGGAATATTTTCATTAAATTTTGACCAGCAATCACGATGATCCCATTTATTCAGTTTGATGCTCGATACGTTTATATCAATAATACATTACATGTATACTAAAGTGGAGTTCATTCGAAATTGCAATCAAGTGGCATCGATATATAATCATTTAAAAGTCGTAAAATGTTTATGCGGCGAGTGTGAGATTATAAAATTGTTAAGCACCGGTATCGTAAAAGTCGATACACCGAAAAATTATTATAACCGTATTCGTACTCACCCAATATCGATATGTACGTTTTCGACCTGCTATAATCGTAAATTAAGGCTCAACTCCAGGTTAACCGAGCGTAAAAACTGTGAACGTGAGATTGAGAGTTCATGTTACTTCCAAATTGAAAAAAGAAAAAAGACCAGGTCTCTGGCTGTGAAAGAGAAAGAATGATAGCAGATGTCAAACTACTGGAAAAGGCATGGAAGTGATAGATTCGAGCTAGTTATCTCTTTAGAGGTAATGAATGAAGCCATAAAAAATTGACGCCATCAATGAATTAAAATAAACTAAACAAGCCGGTTTAAAAGCTATTGCAATAAATTATAATAAGAGTGAAGTTGTAGTAGCTAATGATATAGTTGTTGCATATAACCATAAATCTTAAATGGCATTTTTAAATATAATAGCGACAAGATTTTAATTTAAAAAATGTCATAAATGGAATTGACATTTCTTGCCTTTTCTTAATTGCCTCATCCGTGGACCCTAATTTTGTTAAGGAGGAAGCGAGAAGTATACCGGAACGAGTTTAGAAAGAGATAAAAGCATTGCGCCCGCGCATGACAAGTGACCGGATTAATGCATTTTAAACGAAGAAGGCTTAATTCTGCTCTCAGGTCCTTTAATTGAGTGAGTTTTTATTTGGTTTTACCAAAATAAATTTTAAAAATACCCATACCAACATAAAATATCTTTGTTATGTCATTCTTCGATGTTAAGAATTGTCGTTTCTCTAAAATTTAAAGAATTCTATGTTTTTAAAAAATAATGAAAATGTCGTAATGCATACACAATTTTCATACAACAATGAACCTGGGTTCATCTTAATCTAGATTAGGATCATTTGGTTTAGAGTTGACATGGACACAAATATTTGTAATTACTATATCATAAAATAAAACTTGTACCAGGAATCGAACACCCATTGCTATCATTCAAATCAAGGCTACTAAGTTATTGATTAAAGAAATTAGATATGATACACATTGATATAACAGAACAAATCATATCTTCAAATAGTCCACCTTATTTATTGAATTCTTCAATTTTAAAACTTACAGATGATTATAGGTACTCCTCATCCTGGTTAATCTATTTATCACTAATGTCACTCGGTTTTATTTCCATCTCAGAGCTGAGAGCACCCAACTGATTTGAACCCGTTCTCAGTCACATGATTGACGATGTCCATATTCGATAACTGCGCCCGCTGGGCAACTTTGTACATTATAATAAATATCTTCAGTACTCTCTTTAATAGCGATATTTCCTTCTTTCAAGACCGTTGTGTTGACTCCGCTATGGTCATTTGTATTTGTTGTTTGTGTGTATACCGTCACTATTTCATTAATTTTATGATAAATAATTTGTGTTTTTAATGTTGTTGTAATGTTTTTAATTTTTGAGTTCATTAAAATTTCAAAGAAGTTTATAAATTTCGACCTAAAGTAGCCATGATGCATGACATATGAAAATAATATTACCTGTTTCCGGCTTTTAATCATTATATTTTTTAGTTTTATATAATTAGGTGTAGTTCTATCGATAATTAAACAAATAACAGAGCTTGCAGTTAATGCTACTTTGTATGTGAGACAAAGTTGCTTTCTTTTCTCCTTTAAAAGATCATTGAAAATAAACCCTTTATCTAACACATGACTATTATCATAGACATAGGCATGGAAATCAAAGATATAACAGTTGTACATAAATGTTTTGAACGATAGTCTACAACAATTTCTTCGATCGAACCTGTTTGATCACGTTCGATGAAAAAACTCGTGAGTCGGCAACGATTGATCCGGTCTGTATCGAGATTGAGACATCTTTGAAACGAGTTTCATCTCGTTGGTGTAGAATTATGAACTTTGAGATGAGCGGTAGCGGAATTTTAGAATTTTATATCCTCCATTATATTTATTGCCACTATCTATACCTTATCTTCTTCTATTATTTGTCTTTGATAAGCATATTTAAAAATATATTTACGTTTGTGGTTAATGTTTTTTTACTTATAGTTGTTTGTTCTTTTAGCTTCAACTCAATAATAAATTTTGTACAACAGAAAAGTTTTGTCAGTCAAATATTTTTACTTCAATCAAGTTTTAAATAAATTCTCATATAGATTTATATGACCTTTATAATATTGTTAAAATTGTACATTTGATATATTGTACAATTTTCATCATTTTATTAATTTTAATTTTATTAGCTGTATATTTTTAATATGTAAATATATATTTTTTGTACCCGTAAAGCAATATAAATTGGAAATATAAAACAATTAGGTCCTAAAATCTTACAATATTTTTTCTGTTTAAAAATTTCCTTGACTTCGTGTGTTAACATTTTGTAAGAATACTAATTTTTAGTATTTGGAAGTGAGGTTCACATGCCATTTGTAACTTCATACATAACTTACACATGGACGAAATTGATCAATGCTTGTGTTCACACTATGCTATTCGATTGTTATCTTCCAATCAGAAATGAATTGTGTATTGATGACAAACTACTTTTATACGTTTTGTAAGTAATAGCGCTCCGCTACCTCTTCTAAATCAACCCCTCGCGGCCGTTCCGCCCACGACACACGCACATAATTGTTCCCAGAAACATTGATTCCAGTTTTTTAATCCCTACTTCGATAGAAACCGTAATTACTTTATGTGTTAGAGGTACGTGTGCTTAATTTTTATGTGATCGGTCTTTCGCCAAACGTTTAATTTGATTAAGCAATATGACCATCCGTGATAATCGATTCGAACGCTCGCCGTTGTGATGTATTATACGAATATTTTTTTGTATAATTGAGCCGATTTGATCCGGATCGTTAGAGCTTTAACTATTTTAACGTAATATCTGTATTATATTTTAATATTTGAATCTTTTAGTTTTTATATTTGGGGATTCGATTCGTTTTAAATGTTTCTTTTTCGGCTTAAAACACAATCAGTACAGGAAGATTGAGTTCGTTGACCGATTGACATTGCAATAATTTTTTTTTTCTTAATATGGCGTTGACACTACGATCAGCTTAAGACTTTTCCATTGTGGCGCTTGTTCTACAGCTATCTTATTTGGATTTCAGGTGTGTTTTCCGGCAGATATGTATATTGTTTTTTGTCTGATGTATGTAATATTTTTTTAATTTAAAATAGCACTTTTATAACTCTTTGGTCTACTGGCCGTGAGTACAACTGCCGAGCGGGAAATCTATGTATTTGATTTCTGTATCTGGCTTTTGGGGTATCTATCTGGATTTGATTTTTATATTTAACCACATTGGATTCTTTGTATAAAAGTTATGCCCCGAAAGTATATAAGGTTTACGCTCCTTTAAAGCTTTGATATTATTTAATTATTTATATTTAATATATAACTCCGGCTGAAATCTCAGTCTTATATATGAGGTGTCGAGTTTTATTTAAAGCAAAATATTTAAACTAATACATTCATCATAGTTTTTGCACCGTGTTTTTATGTAAAGTTTGTTAACAAAATAACGCGTTGGGTGAAGCATAAATCAAAGCATCAGCCGGCTTCGAACCTCGTTCCGTTCATTTCCGAGAAAGCTAATTAACAACTTAACACATGTTTTTACATGAAACGCGAATAATTCTCCAGAACACATGCGACAGTGACGCAGGTCATAATTGTGTGTTATACGCAAGAATGTGGTAAGGAAACACCTTTTCGATGTATTAATGAATTATTATATGAAAATGTCCATATAACAACTTAATGAGGTCGTTTCATTTTCGTCTCGTCTGGAATGATTCTTATACATTTATAAAGACTTTCGTTTTCGTATACTTACTGTGATGACGAATATAAAGATATTTTGACTTACGTGTGCATAACATTAAATATAAAACACATAATTATGTTCGTTATAAAAAGTTATTAAAGTTATGTGGGGGTGTTGTACTGACTTGATAGGACTCCGGATTCAGTGATACAAATAAAATGTATTGATTGTTTAATGTACACGTTATTAGTACGTAAGCGCACACACGACTGGCTGCGTTTATAAGGTTTTACATTTTTTATTGCTTACAGCTAAGCTAGTATTGTCCCTACAGTTAGATTTTAGAAGTGGTTATAATGGTCATTTGCGGTAAAGTTAATGCTAGTACTAAATCTATACTAATAATAAAATTCTAACTGATCGCTTTCTGTCCATGAACGATATATGAGAAAAAACATTATTACGGGCCTTTATTAACGCAATAGAACCCAAAACAATAGTTTTTAGAATTTCTGTCTGTTTGTCTAAGCGTTTGTTCCCGCTAATCTCAGAAACGGGTTAACCGATTTCGTTCTGGTTTTCACTAATGTATTGCAGTAAGTGTCACTTAATACTTAAAGTTTGTTTCATTACAATCCGACCTGAAATAAAAAGGTTATGTATTGATACATATATGTATTTCTAATCTCACAGAACGAAAAAATCCAGACAAATGCAGATGCTATCTTTAAGCGTAAGGTACTTTTTGTGAAGCGTAATAAGGGCATTTGCTAGTAGTTAATTAGAATTAAAATTACTTGCAAATATGTAAATAATTCATATTTAATATCTAAATGGATACCGGCCACTTTATTGTAATCATTAAACCCATGTATAATTAAGTTAATAACATTTTGAATACGTTAATTCTTATTTTTATGATAGTTTAATGATGTAAAATACCTCCCCGAGTACCAAACGGGCGTATTGTACAACAATTTTAATGCAAACTTTATGTATGACTCGGCGCGGCATACTTTGATGGCGTGTTATTGAAATAGTATTTTAAAAAGTTCTATATTTATTATATTGATTCCAATAGTATAACAAAACGTTTTATTTTTTTACGTAAAATAAATTAATGCTTGACAACAATCCCAATCAATCCTAAGGTTGATGAAGTCTAAGATGTTGAACGCACTAACTTTAAAAGCCTGTCCACTCTCCCCTTTAATTATATTATATTTTCCTACACGAAAAACAGAATAAGTTTTGATTATATTTATACTATAATTTATGTCATTGTTATGTATTCTATGTCGATTTATTTAAAATCTCAAATCTCGCTACTGTGTGATACAAAACCGTTTCGAGAATCTAAACAAGTAATACATTTAAGTTGTAATTTTACAAATGGATTTAAATCTCCGTTCTCATTAATTACGCACAATATCCACCGCTGACAACCTTTAGGATTTATAGTTTCTGGGCTGTGCCCGTATGATTTATCTGTTAGAACATAGAACTCTGGTAATTATAACTTATAACCGTTATCGAAATACCTACAGTTTTACATAAACGGTTGGTTTAATTATTAGTCACGGAATCGGCGTAGGATGAAGAAACAGGTTTGGCGATCTGTTGAGCGATTCGTATTATGTTATGTTAACGTGATTCTTGATTTGTTTACTTCGTGTATTTGTCCGTGTCATATTGGATTTTCTTAAAATTTTGAAATTGTGGAAACTGTGTACACATATAGGGATAGAAGATGCTTTGAAAGGCACATATATATATATATTGGTTGCTTATTATTTATCTTAGACTGTTTTTAAAGCAAATAGATAATGTTTTTTCTCGAATTATTTTATAGGGCACAAGAGAGATAATCAGTCACTCAGGTAATCCATATATATCTCTGGTATTCAGATGATGTGGGGCGTAATCCATCCCAACCCTTACGATATCTTTAGGGTAACACTTAAAACAACATAAGAACTGTTGTTCTAATCGCAAGAGTAATTAAAAGTGTTATAATTAGCTAACACAGGAAGGAGAGGGATGTGGCGCGGTTTTGAATTTCCACTCGTAATGACTGTGCTGTCTCTTTCTAATCTGTTAAACATTTCCGTAGTAAGGTAACAGGATCTGTGTAGAAAAATTTGAAACCGTTCGGTTTGATCTGAAAATACCGGCACTATCTCCATTGGAACTGCTAGGATACCAATTATACAAATATCAGGCTGTTACCAAGATCAATTACACAGTTCGATTTATCGAATGAGTCTCAGTTCTTATAACCAATCTCATCTTTCCATAAGTGAAGTGATTATACAAAAATTTCTATCGATCAAGGCTCCAGTATTATCTAAAAATGTGATACAACCGGCGCTTAGCCGACACCTTATTAAAACTCTAACAACATAATTATAGGTCTTCGGGATTCAATATAGCCGTCTCTTTCGTTTTCCATAAAGTAATAGAGGCTTCCTTTTTAGATTTATTTGTTTTTTCGAGATATAATTTACGTATACGTTATTATTAATTGGTATTTCTTGTTAAGAAGAGATTATTATTTTGTTCAAATGACCAAGTGCGGTATTCAAAGTTTCCTAGACCGCTGATTTGTTACAAAAATGTCACGTATAAATTTTAGCTACTTGGCATTAGTATTCACTAGAAACCATAGTAGTATTATTAGTATGAGAACAAATATATATACACTATATATATTTGTAGGAATATACCAGGAATCGTGTGTTCCTATAAATATAAATATTTATAAATATAAATAGTTTTTTATTTATTTGATACGTCCCGTTTATCGACCAAAATGTTTTCAGTTGTCTAATTTGCCACTTTAAATAAACCCCAACAATGAGAATTACATACAACATTAGCTCTTCTATGTGTATCAAATTCCTATTTTTCCCATTCACTAGTAACATACACATACGATACGCGAATAATCCCATACTTGACCATTTCTGTCGAATGCACAGAATTCGGAGAAGATATGAAAAGATCGTTGTAAGCAAAGCTAGATCAAATAATCATTTAAATTGAGAGCTACTACCGAAACGCACCAAGTAACAGCTTAATTTTAATATAGCCGAATCAATCAAGTGAGGGCATCACTAACTCGGTCGGCGTCGGCGGGTGCAATATTTTATTTTTTATTTTTCCACCCAATTCTACGAAACACCTGCGCGTGGTTCTGGACTACCTGCTATCACCTTTGATTATGGTATAAAAACCTCGTTAAAGAACCAAGGTTTTTGCTTTAACCGACCAGTCTTATTAACCGCTTTACGACATCTGATGTTTTAATGAGAACTCAGTGACGTCATTGAGTGTCAAATTTCGGGGTGTAATGTTACCAGTACGTTTTTGATGCTCGCAGAATTTTCGGGTTAAAATTTTTAATTTCACTCTTTATTAGCAAGTTTAGGGTTAGGAGATATTTTTTATGTTAACACACACCGAACGTATGGGTTATGGGACTTCAGTAAAACCACAGGCACGTTGTTGGCCGACAAACAGGCTAAACTACCGAACTGGAAACCCTATTACTGACTCTTTTACAATTCGACCAAAATACACTTGAAACATTTATGGCCACATTTTAAAGCAGGGGCTAGCTACCTAACCAGGTGCATAAAACACCCTACAGGTACAGACCCCAACTGCCTCCTCGGGAGGGACCGTTCGCCGTAGCCTCGTTCGTTACTCAACTGGGTGCAACGAGCAAGGGAGGTAAGCTTACCCCTCAAAGACTTTTACGAGGTTGGTAAATAGCTAGGAATTCAACTAATCTTATTACGAGTTTTAACTAACTGTTCCAGACCCCAACAACCTGAAGCTTATTAATGCCTTGATAACACAGCTTCTACGATTATTCAACATGTATCATCAGAAAGGAGTTTATCACGCCCTTTAGAATCGAAAGTACTTACAATCATTTCCCGAATCGATTATAAAATTCAATACATTATAATTACAATTATTGATAGTCTCTATCTACATATAAAAATAGCGGCTTATTTATTTATAGCTCCACATAATTTGAAATGTTTTATTTCCTCAACCATACGTCCGGTTGTAAAGGACGTTTAGCGACTTAATAACGACATCTTTAAAACATTTTATGATCAATTTATCTGCGGCTCAAACTGCGCTCGAAGCACATCAATCACAAAATTTGCCGTCAATGTTGCTATCTTTATAAATGCTAACTAATGAACTACAAAAACTCAACGGAGTTGAGCAACTTCAGGCGGTCAATATTTGGATGTGATCGCTAGTGGCGACACTGAGAGTTTTCGTGCTGTGTAGCGTACAATAAGACGTCAATGTTGGTTGACGTCGTGAAATGACTCTTTAAACCATGGAAGAGACCTTCTAGGGCCTTAGAACTTGGGACTTTTGGGTTGCAACAAGCAGCACTACAGCATCGTGGTGGACTAAACCAGGTTTCCACGGCACGGCGAAAAGTTCGCGCCTTGCGTTGGGTTGAAACAAAATGCTAAGATTGTTTCTTAAAAACAAACCTTCGTGAAGTTCTCTACCTAACTAACGTACGTTTCAAAATGGTTGGCTCGCAACAAAACAGATTGAATGTATCTTTGTCATTTTTCCACCCGTGAATATGACGGCGTAAAAAATATCTGCTGCTAACGAATTTACATCGCGCCGCCTTCATCTCGCCGCGCATTCGAATAACAATCATAATTTACTTCTGACTCATTAGTATATGGCTTTACAGTCCGTACCAAAGACGCCGCAACAAAGCGATGACATTCATATTTCAACGCTCAACGTGACCGCGAAACCGCTAGATGTCGTCCACTCATTTAACGCTCGATCGATATCGATAAAAATTAATACGTCAGCCGAATCGACCCACCGTGCGTACCGACGCACTAAAAGCGGCTCAATCGAATCAAAAATCCGCTCAATATTCGACTATTCGAAAAAAGCACATAGAGACAGTTTTCGTTTGAACTTTTTGCGCGCGGTTACACGAATGTCGTCAGGGTGACCAGGCGAATGGAATTCGAAACGGTCTGACTTATTGGACGGTCGTTTTTTAATTCAAATATCGATGGTCGCGTCGCCGCCGTCGTCGGTTCTCACAGAGAATGAAGACATAAAAATTTTGGAAGTCGGCGGCGTATCAAAAACGGACCACATGCGATATTTTCGTGGGCTTTTCGGAATCGTATCTGTATCTCGTTTTGGCTGGGTGTTCGCCAAATTGGTGGTCTCTCACGCCTCTTGTATCAAGCTATTATTTTAGGCCAAATCGGCCGCCTCGAGACGCCAAAGGAGCGTGATCAACTTATCAAGACGTTTTACATTTTTTTGCCATTCACTAAAACGTGTTTGTTTTCGAGGCGTGTAATTATTATGTAGATTCGCCGTTGAAATAATGCAGCGAACAGAAATAAACTTTATAAAGCTAGATTAATAACTAAATAATCACCATAAGGCAATGCCTTGTGAGGGTTACGTGCTTTGTGATGTTTTCAACGTGAAATTGTTTTTAATTTTATTCGGGTCCAATCATTACATGTATCGTTTATCAAATCGCTTAATATACAATTATTTTACATACGGGAATTTGAGTTATAATCGAGTAGATTTGCCGAAGTCGTTTTCTCTGAATGAGGTATCATAGCGCCAATAAAGACTCGTTTAATGCACAGCGTTCCCATAAATTCGTTTATGATATAATTTACGGTATACAACACCAAATAAAGCAGGCGATAAAATTCGCCCTCCAAACGAGCTATAACACTAGCTTGTCGAAAACGGAAAATCGCCAATCCATCTCGCCAGGCCAATTAGCTCGACGAATTCGAAGGCACTGAATACGATACGCGTCTCATTACCAGCGAAATACGCAGGCTATTAAACGAAGAATGAAATAGTAAGTAATGAAAACAAAACCTTAAGCAACCTAACCTTTTGCATATTGAATCTAGGATTAATTTGGCAATTTTTTTTTTCCAATTTAAAATAATTTACGTCTACTACCTTTTTCGAAAACGTGCTTTAACATCGAGGAGAAGAAACGGCGACATGTGATATGTGCCGATAACAATGCGTCGTTCTCTTGGATTGCTGCCGAGTAGATTATTACTCAGGTATTAACAACCGGTTCCTGCAAACCTGACGCTTACTAGACAATCTCTTAATCGCCTACAGTCAGAAAAGTGTTTAAAACTTGAAATCGATTCCCGAAATACTCGTAAATGACAACCGAGGCTATTTATTAATCGCCCCCAGCATTAAACGAATACATTATACCACCACATGTCTTCACACTTGTCCAGCTCAGCCGCTGACATCTCAATCCGCTGGAATTATTGCCTAGGTTGCTCGTTGCTTTGTGGGTGCATAATATAATCATTCATTTTTCATGTTAATAAATGTCTCCACCGCTGTCTATTCACTTCTGTAGCACCGGTGGCGGACATCGACGCAAGACAGACAAGACGTCTGCTTGCCAAGAATAAAACAACAGACAATAGCCGCGGTTAGCGATAGGCTTTGCCAAATTGCAATCGTATCGAAAACATTATACGACTACATTTTATCTATAAGGGATACTCACGATTTTTGTATTTTGGCAGTCTCGCCGTGACTTTCATTCGTGTAATTGTGTTGAAATATCAGAAGAAATAAAAAAAATAGTGAGTACCCGTTACAATTAAAAAGTATAATACTAGCAATGACAAGTTTAAAATCCTATTTTACGATTACCTCTTAGCACGAGTTTCACTATGATTAAGGTGTGTTACATCTAATGACCTCCAAAAGTGGAACCTAACGATGATTTCGCGTATTATTTATTTTTATTATTATTAGTTATTGATAGTTTCATTGATAGTTCAATAATATTATTATTAAATAGGTGTACATTAATGCACCATATTTAATTTCTAGTGACAAATCAACATTTATGGAGTTCAGGCTGACCTCAAATGAAATGAGTAGGTTTAGAGTCTATTACTCTGTTTCAGCATGGATTGATGATGGAATCAGTACTAGTTTTCTCAGTTAAAGAAAATATCTGGAAACCATAATTATAGGATTACTAGCGGCCCCCTTGACTTCGTTCGGATTGTTCAATTAATTATATACATACATAATTGTACAAAATTTCATGTCATTTAACTTCATTAGACATTTTACTGTACATAGCCTATCATCTGCGCAATCACGTGCTCTCATTACACACCAATTTTCATTAAGATCGGTAAAGCCGTTTTTAAGTTACAACGAGACAGTCAGACAGACAAAATCAAAATCCTCAAATTGATCTCAGCGAGTCGTAACACGAATTTTTATCATGAAATTTGACAAAAAATTTAATATTCAAACAGACTCTAAAGATTTAGCTGGTGTGCAGTCAATTTGTTGTCGACGCTATTGATTCATTACAGTACAAATACGCATTGATGTTTTGTCGTTTTGACTTTACCCGTGTCCGTTGCCTCGTGACTAGAATCTTCTAAGAACTAAATGCCAATGTTTCTAATGTTATAATTATTGAAACCGCGACTGAGTCGTTCGTCACGGCAAACCTAATAGTCGAAGACATACGTCGAATGTTTAATGTGTTGGAATTAATTTGAATGTTTTTTCAACCTACTTGAACGTCGATTTGAATTTGGTTAATAAAATGTTTTTACAGACGTATAAAGTCACGTAGATTCGATTTTTGTAAAACTTTATTAGATTCTGGTCTTTAACCTGTAATTGCGCTGTTATTAATGGTATTTTAGAGATTTTACGATAATTTAAATACACGTTGTTTATCGAATCTGTATTTTTTTTATGTCCTTTTTATCCTAATGGTGACAAAAGCGCCATTGTTAAATGTTTTATACGTAATAACAATAATGTAAGTGTAGTGCAATATAAGGGTTTCTTATATGTAATTGAAATTTATATAAAATAAAGACATTATTTTACTTGAAATAGTTATAAATGTAAGTTAGAGGATGATCTCTAACTTATATTGAGTTTCTCTGTTACGGTACTAGTATATCCTATAAATATTTTACTGTAATTATTAATGTCATTTATATTATTTTTAATCGTTTCAGGTTTGGAGTACCTAAGTGCGGCGAGAAGCTTACATCCTGAACTCCATGCGGGCAGTACCTTGGCCAGCCAGGATTTTCAACTTAGTTTAGAAGGTAATTTTGGACGGTTTTTACCTAAGATTTTTTTGTATTTGTTTAACACAAAATTTTCGAAACATGTATCGTCATATTCCTCCTCATTCGACTTTTTCAGGTTCAAGAATAGCCTCACCAACAAGACTAAGATTGTCAGGCGGAGCTATCGGAGCATCGGCGAACCGAAAGCGAGCTGTATCCTGGAGCCCATATTCTGCAGAATCATTAGACTTGGCGGCAGTAATTAGGGCCTCTCCAGCTAGTTTAGCTGTGAGAGCACCTTCAACAGCTTCAACTGGAAGCTATGGACATCTCAGTGCTGGTAAGATCAGAGGTTGTATAAGACTAGCGGTCTTCTCCGGCTTCGTTCGGATTGAACAATTAATAATATATGCATGATATTTTTATTAGGATTGGTCAAGCCGTTCTTGAGTTATAACGTGACAGGCAGACAAAAATTTTCAAAATGTTCAAATTGATGTCAGTGAGTCGTGAAATGAATATTTATCATGTAATTTGAAAAAAAAATGGAATGTACAGACAGACAAACACTACACATTTATACAGATATATAATGTAGATAGATAGATATAGATGATAATAGCTAAGAGATGTTCAATTTTGTATTAGTTCAACGAACACATCTCGTTGCTAACTTCAGTCGGCGTCTACAATCACACAGGTGTTTTTTTGTAACACTGACCTTTATAATGGATAAAATGTCTGCATATTAAAAGGAAATGGTTTCTTAAACATTGTATTGGCGAGCGTTTTGGTAGCTGCAACAAAGCGTGAGATAAAATGTTTAATAGACTTTGAAGATAGTATCTGACCGTCGACAAATAAAATACGTTTGATATTAATCTTTTCTCCAATGCGTCAATGAAACCAGTATTATTTGATATTGTATGACTAACTGTGTGACTACAAGACTTTATATTTTAACTAGTATCAACGACTTATTTTCATTATTTCAGGAGCAATATCTCCAGCTCTATCCCTATCCCATGCGTCTTTGGCGCAACAGCTCCTAGCTCGAGGAGGAGTTGTCGGCGGTAGCGGAGTCCTCGCTGGCGGAGTGCTGCTGGACCCCGCCCACCAGCAAGCAGCAGCAGCAGCTGCTCACCATGCTGCACATGCTCATCTTGTAGCAGGAATACACAGGTTTGCGATTAAAACGGTTTTAATTGACGGTATATTTATTACAATAATCATTATCAAACGATAACGCATCAATTTCTGTAACTTGTTATTTTTTTTCTAGATCTCATATTTCATCTCCAACCCAGCTCCTAATAGGTGCACCAGTTGATGTCAGACCAGGATTAGGTTTAGATGGAACACCACCGCAGCACATGCCACAACCACCACAACAGCCTGAAATCACTAGTGTTATGGAAGCAGATAGGTATTACCATTATCATTAAATGAGTTATTTGTTGTTCAAAGTATCAGATCAGAAATTTTTATACAAAAAAACTTCATCTGTCATTCAAAATATGTTTATTAAACGTTCTCGACAACCTTCTGTCTACCTTGATTTTGATCATTATAATACCTCTACTTTTACGTCTTGTATCATTTCCCTAAATATTGTGCCATTAGCATGACCGGTATAATTCCTCCACAGCGCATCAACTGCTCTTATTCAACGCAAATCGCCTCAAAGTCTTATGATCCATCGCGATAACATTCATAGCAACAAGCCTTTGTCAGCAGCAGCTGAGAGTACAGTCCATGATGGTTTGGACTCTAAAGACGAACCAGGAGATTTTATAGAAACCAATTGTCATTGGGTAAGAAGGATTTCATTTCATTAAAAGTTTTTAAAATAATAATTCAGATTCGGTATAAAATACTCTTTTTTATATTATTATTATTATTATTAATTTATTTATTTTATTATTATTATTTATTATATTTATTTATTTTTTATATACGGAGTAATCATATAAATCAAGTTAGAAAACAATCAGCAATCATATCAGCAGTATCGTTTTCAAATTTAATGACAAAATGAAAGTTACTCGTGGTGTAACGAGTTTTAATTCTTAGGTGGACTGCAAACTGGAGTTCCCAACACAAGACGACTTAGTGAAGCATATCAACACAGATCACATCCACGCCAGCAAGAAAGCTTTCGTGTGTCGTTGGGTTGGCTGCTCTAGAGATGAGAAACCATTTAAAGCGCAATATATGCTGGTTGTACATATGCGAAGGCATACTGGAGAGAAACCTCATAAATGTACCGTAAGTATTATTTGAACATAATGCATCAGGAATTATAGCAGAATTTGGATTATGCAATTTGATGTTATTGCCTAGAGTTTAATTGACGCTGTTTCTTTTACTTATACCTTTTGCGGGTCACACATTGCGAGCTTTCATAAGAATAGTAATTTCTAAGGAGCAAAGGTTAAAATTTCTTTGAAGTATAACCCTTTTTTCTATGAAATATACAGTATAACAGTAAAATAATTTTTTACTTAAAAAATAACTGGGCTTAAAACTGGGTACTAAAATGATTGTTTTCAACTTTGAAACTCTCTATATTTTAGCAGTTCTATTGAACGACTTGATGTTATTATCGTGTTGGGGGTACACTCATCAATTATTTTTATTGTAGTTTGAATTTTTATTATTCCAGTTTGAAGGCTGCTGCAAAGCTTACTCCAGGCTAGAGAATTTGAAGACTCATCTTCGGAGTCATACGGGAGAGAAGCCTTACACCTGCGAGTATCCTGGTTGTGCCAAAGCGTTCTCCAATGCCAGTGATCGTGCTAAACACCAGAATAGAACACACAGTAATGAGGTGAACAATTGATGTAACTGTTATAAGAATGTTTTTATGAATATGTTAAGCCAAACCAATAAATTACCAAGTTGATTATGCACGATTATATATGTGTAGGAATTTATGCCACATTTATTAGGCTTGAAAAACTGGATTTTATAATGTAACTAAAATTTCTAATATATACAAAAGATACAATACACATTTTAACAATGAATCGTCGTGAGTTATGAAAATGAACAGTTCTAACTTATATCTGTCAGCAAAATGTAAGTGAATTTTATATAATACCTGTGTCATTGAAATCAAATTGTATTTTCTCCAGAAACCATACGTGTGTAAAGCTCCTGGCTGTACGAAGCGATATACAGATCCTTCGTCTCTACGTAAACATGTTAAAACTGTTCATGGTGCGGAGTTCTACGCTAGTAAGAAACATAAAGGTATGTATTTGAAGTATATTCATTCAGTAGATCATTTGTTTTGCTATTAGTAATATATTCAACTATTATTCGATATTATATAATACCTGTGTAATATAAGATAAATCATGAAAAGAAACTATATATAAATTTGGCCAAAAACCACGTATTAATGTGGCGCCCGAACAGGAGCTTTAATTTGTTCAGATAAAAGAGGAGAATCTTATTGCCTAATTCTATGAAAGACGAAATGACGTCATGACTGATAATATTTTCAGTTGTATCATAAAATGTTTCAACTTACAGGTTGTAGTAGAGGTGATGATTCCGCAGAGTCTGGTGGTGGAGGCGCTGGTTCATCACCGAGGTCTGAAGAAGGAGGAGTGCCAATGGGCGTTCGTGGTCACACTTCATCTGCTTCGGTGAAAAGTGAAAGTCCCGCTTCGCCGTTGCCACATGGGTTACATACGCCTGCACATCAGGTAACTTTAAAGGTGTTGAAGAGCAACTATTACTAGTTACGGATCCTTACGGATATTTAGTAAAGAAATAGATTTTAGAAATAGAAGGGTATGTTAAGTTTGTGCAAATCAGAAGTCATCATGGTTGTGGCCGGGCAGAATGTCAGTGGCATGGTAATGATGATACTGGACCGATGAGAGGCTCATGCTGCGGCACATGTACATTTTTGTTTTTTAATTGTACTTTTAGTTTTAAGTATTTAACTTTGTGTTTTGCAATCTGCAATCTTCAAGGATTTTGTTAGTTCTTGTTAATGTGATTTTTCATTCGTCAATAATCGGCAAACGAGTAACAGACCTTATTGTAAGTGGTCACTGCCGCCCAAGACTATACAAACTACCCTGGACTATACGTTATTTAGACGTTTAATCAGGGCCAAATGTACGTGGGATTACGTGAGAAAAATTATCTTACATTCTTGTCTTTACAGCTGTCAGCACAGTGTGGAGGCGATTTGGACTTTGGCGGCGCTGGTCTCGGTGGCTTTAGCGACGAAAACGGTGCACCTTATTTCCGGCTTGATGGAGAGGTGATTGCGTACATATTTTGTATATAACTTCAGCCTATATAAGATGTACTGCTCCAATAAAGTTAGGCTGTTAAGCCCGTAGTAAGGTTCGACTTTTTGTGAAAAGTAGGAAAATGAATTTGGGTAGTATAAATTTGTGCTCCTTCTGTAAATGCAGAATAATCTGTCGTATGTTTCTCATACTAATATCATATTAGAATTTACATTGGAATTTATTAGTTCTAGAATACACGATATCAGGTTATTTTCTTTCTTGTTTGACAATACTATCCTTAAGGGTGAAAAATAAAAGATGAAACCAAGAAATGCACCTGCTTCAAATTGAAGTCGGATTTTTTTGTTAAAAAATTTAGCCTTAAAGAGTCACTGAACTAAATTGCCAAATTGTTGGCATCATTAGTATTAACAATTCGATTAGTAATATGTTGTTGTTATGACGTATGCGTTCGTTGACACAAACGTAAGATCGGTTCGGCACGTTCGGTTCAATTCCAATTATATTATATGAAGTTTGGATGATAATCACTAATCTATCTTCCTAGGTGGAACAAGAAGTGGTCGGCGAGGTAGGTCAGCTACCTTTGATGCTGCGAGCGATGGTGGCTATTGGTGAGCCGCGCGCCCATCATCATACGCCGCGGTTCGGGAACAAGATGGGCGTAGGAAGACTCATACCGTCTGCCCATGCTGTTGATATGGGGGGTGGTGAGTGAATGAATGCGATTTGAACTGATAAATACGATACTGATCGGGGAAAATTATGCTCGAATCGTGGCCATACCTGCTAGAAACACAAGACACCCTCTGACCAGATAGTGATGACCTGACGAAAAAAGTAGGAATCCACTGAATAATCGCTTGTAACCGGTCAGATTGGTACCAGTGACGGGAGCATTTGTCCAACAATGTACCTCAAAAAGCAAATGAATGTATGAATGGGAGTAAATACAGAACTAAAATTAGGGAAATAGAAGAAATGCAAAAGAATGTGAAATTAAGAATTTGGGAATGTAAATGAATGATTGAATAAATTATGACGTTTCAGTTGCAATAAGATGTGTAGCCTTATCACTGCTGTTAAAATAATAAATGACTATCAGATAGATATAACTTCAGTCACTTGCGGTACAAAGGTTTATTAAAATTTGGTTTGAACGTTGAAAAAATATTCCTATTAAAATCATACATTTTCAAAAACTTTAATTGCAGTAATAATTATCGTAATGAGCTGTTGTGTGTGTCTGTGTTAAGTTATGTACAAATATTTTTACAGGTGGACTGCCAGGCCGGACAGAGTTGGGTAACACTAACGTTGCTGTAGAACTGAAAACTGGCAACCCTAACACCAGGCGAGACTCGGGTATATCATCTGGTAGCAGTTTGTACAGTGCTAGGTAAGTTTAAATTCTTTTGCAATATAATGACTAGCACATGCACACAGAAGCACACGAACATGAATATACACATACAGAGGTTATTATGTTATTCTAAGTAACTTCAAATTTAATCCTTAATGAAGTAATTTGCCATGTGTCAGGTCATCAGACATCTCACGTAAAAGCAGCCAGGCGTCAGTGGTGTCGGGCGCTGTGGGCGCTGGAGTGGTAGGACCACCGCGGCTGGTGACCCAACAAGCTGCGGCATATGACCAGCTATCACCCGATAGCAGTCGCAGGTGGGTTGTTATCATCAGCTAGTAGTTGAAAATTATCGAATCTGCTAAATAATGTATGGTGTATTGTTTGTGTAAAGTACGTCAATAATGTAGATCATTTTGTAATTTGGAAAGCTGACAAACGCTAGGACCTGCTGACTGAGGTCACTGCCGTCTAAAAATATTTTTTTTATTTAATAGATACCCTCATTTTTGTTGTAGGTCTAGTCAGGTCTCGTGCGTGGGATACGCCCCAGCACCCTCATCGGCGTTGGCAGCTGTTCAGGCTGTGAGGACCTCTCAAGGCAATCAGGTGAGTTGAAGGTAACACAGAGTATGTAAACACTGGTGGTAGTTTTATTACATGGATGTTAACCTCTCCATCTATCTGTACATATAATAAATTCTAACTGATTGCTTTCTGTATATGAGGCATATATGAATTGGGGACCTTTATTAATGCAATAGAACCCAAAACAATGGTTGTTAGAATTTTTGTCTGTTTGTTTGTGCGTTTGTTCGCGCTAATCTCATAAACGGCTTATCCGATTTCGTTACGGTTTCCACTAATGTATTGCAGTAAGCGTCAGTTAATATTAACAGTTCGTTTCATTTCAATCCGTTCATAAATAAAAAAGTTATGTATAAATAAATATATTCCTAATTCACAGAACCTGAAAACCCCAGTGATAAAACGATTCAGGTGTTATTTCTAAGCATAGGGTAGTTAGTTTTTTTTTGAAGCGAAACGAAGGCAGTTTGCTAGATCTCAATATACTATTTCGTTTTGATTTTTTTGCTTTGATGCTTACGTGTGCACATTCATTTTTTTTTATATTTGACATTTATTGGTGACGATGACATGACACGCGGGTTAGTGTCAAACGCAACAAGAAATAGTGACAGCTCACTAACAATCTAGAATTGTAACTGAATCAAATTTGCACATGGAATATTTTTTGGAAATTTTAATGTTGATACACTTTGTTATCGATGTAGAAATCGATACATATTTTCATTTGTGTTTGTTTGTCTCTTTTACGACATATCACTAAACTGCTGAACAGATTTGGATGATACCAGGCACATCAGTGACTTATGTATATTATGGGTCATAATCCAGGATACTTTTCCTAAAACTATTTCTAAACGTAAGCGGTAGGTTTTCTGAAGTAGTAAGTAAGTAGTAGCTTAAAATATTATTTTGGAATGTCTTATTGAAATTTTGCAATTTTGAAGTTTTTATTAGTTTAATTTTGGCTGCCGGTTTTCAATGCTACCCATTTTGACGCATATTCAAAATATGGATTTAACAGATGCAATACGATGTTATCACCATCATATTAGTTTTCATCCCATCAATGAAAATCAGCGCAGTATAACTTACCATTCACCAGTTATTCCTTTCTGAATCATTTCACCTCTCAATTAACCGAAGTAATCGTTTTAAGTAATGTTATCATTACCGTGACATAAATGTAATTTCAATATACTTTACAGGCGGTATTATTACGAGGCGTGACGTGTTCAGAGGTGCGAGCTGAAGAGTTGACTCTTGAGCTAGATCCCAACGTCCAGGTGAAGGAGGAAGCGCGACGGCTATCCGAACAATCCAACCTCAGCGATCAGACCCAGGGGTACCAACCGTACCCCTCCGGCACTGATGATGTGGTAAGTGGAAATTTTAGTTACATGCAGAGACCGTTAAGTCAGTGCGCATGTTTGACTAGGGTAATCTGATATTAATGCGGTTTTTTTCTGTGGCTAATTAATATATTACAAGTAAAAATAAGCACTGCAGTTAAATTAAAATAGTATTATTTTTATGAGTACCTCATAATGAATCCAGGCAGTCAGACGATCAACGTATACTTCTTACTTATGAAACTAAAAATATGTTCACGTTCCCAACTTTAAATTCACATATGTATATATGTTAATATGAATAATGTTAGAATATTTCTTTTTATTATTATTTATGCTCGAAGTTTTCCTAAAATTGGATGTAGGATATAAAATATCGAATGAAGGATCGTTTTTAACGGGAGACATCTGACATATGATAAGAAAAGTCTTGTCGATCATGCTAGGTCTGAAGATAAATAGCTATTTAAATAACAATTCAGTAAAGCGAGATCTATCTAAAAGTGCTATGAATTTTAATTTCAATCGTTTTCTATTCTGTGTTTCAAGCTTAAATGGAATTTAAATTGTTTTCCAGGGCGATGTTCCATTCTCGTTCAAGACGGAAGATGACAACGAAACTGTAACATACAAGGATTCCCGTTCAAACTCAACAAACACAGTAGTAATCACTACGGCGCAGGTTCATCATCCAAATCAGGAAGTCAACCTGGAACAGGTATAATAATGCGATTTAAAATAATACCACAGAAATTACCCATGAGATTGGTTTGTGATATTACAGAATTACCGCGCAGCTAATATAATACACAGGAAGTTATAATCTTCCAGTTAAAAGTTTTATTATTCCATTTAATATAGTACTACGATATGGTTAGATGCCTAGTAACAGTATTTATAGTCCATATGTCTATATAATTCAGTGCCAAATTTAATGTTAAAAACATGTAGATATAAAAAATAAATAGATCAGTGAAAATAATCATGACAGACTTTATATTTATTTAAGTAACTACGAAATAATTTGAAGAACACTTTGCTACATGTTTATTTTTTCATCCAGGTAGCCGAAGGAGAAATGGTGGAAAACAAGCTAGTGATACCAGATGAAATGATGCAATATCTTAACCAATCAATATTGGGCACCGACACGGTAACACCAGCCAAAACAGACTCCACCAATCCGTCCAATCCCAACACTGAAACGAGCAATCAAGAGAAAGACAAATCAACCAAAGACAATTTAACCAGTGAAATACAGAACACGAACAATTCCAGTGATAAAATAAGTGATGTTGCGACAAGTGACGATTCTCTACTCAAAAACTTAGGTGCCATAGGAAGTGATCTCAATATAAGTGATATTCCAGTCGATTTAAGATCATTAGACGTTAGTATGTCGGGTAACAGTGGATCGCTGCTAGCTAAATCTCCCGATGACAAGAACCCGCCTCTGCAAGAACAGGTGATACCCGAAATTGTTCCTGAAAAAGCCGAACAAGAAACTACGAAACAACCTAGTTCTAAGACAAACAATCCATTGCAATCTCTACAAACAATGGCAGGGAGTCAGACTGATCAATCAAACCGGATGAGAATTAATACTTCACTACCTCAGAAACAGACGTCAGCTATGAGTCCAAAGACGATGGTGATGAGTCCACAGACTGTCATGAGTCCTAACTTAGCGCATAGTATGTTGAGCCCGCAGAGCCTCCCTCATAGTGCCATGAGTCCTCAAAGTGTTATGAGTCCTCACAATATGCCTCATAGTGTGATGAGTCCTCCCAGTGTATATAATGTCCTGAGTCCACAAAGTGTCATAAGCGTTATGTCGCCACAACATAATGCGATGAGTCCTCAAAGCATGCAAAGTCTAATGAGTCCGCAAATGTCTAATCAAATGATGATGAGCCCTCGTCATAACAATATCGGAAGCCCGATCTCACACAACATGGCGAATATGGCGAGCCCCATTGCCCAAAACATCGCAAGTCCCATGAGCCATGGCATGCCGAGTCCAATGAACCCAGGATTACAAAGTCCTATGACAAGTCCCATGGTACAAAACATGTCCAACATGACCATGAATACACCGCCTGTACAGAATCAGAATCAAAACATGATGATAAACATGAACATAGCTATGAATCAACAATCTCAAATGACAACAGTTACTCCACCATACAACAATCGACAGAACTGCAATCAGAAGATTCCTAACAAGAATTATAACAATGTTTCTAACCAATACCCAAACCAAAACTTTAATCAAGCTCCGCCATATAATATCCAAAACCAGCCGAACGCAGGTATGAGGAATCAAAACATGCAGCAATACCAAATAATGCAGCAATTCAACCAGCATCCAATGTCTGGAATGCAGCCGATACCACCGAATCCCCAAAACATGGTCTTTAATAACCAAATGATGAATTACCCCCAACAGGTGAACTATTCGCAACCGAATCAAAATAATCAGATGAATCCGATGCAAATGTCAAGATCTTCTATGATGAGCGTTGATAACAGCGGTAACATGGCCCGCGGAGCTATGAATAGTTACTGCGATCAGCCGAACGCATGTCCACCAGTACAAAACCAGTATTCTCAGAACATGCAGTATCCCCAACCACCCCCATATAATGCCGTGGTGAACGCTGCAAATGTCATGGGACCTCCGCCACCGAAAAACAACCATCAATACAACCAGGCCATGATGAACAACAACCAGTACTACAATCATCAGAGGCCTTACAACCAATGGGACTACCCTGGACATCAGTTCAACAAACACAACGCACAAAAATCTGCGCAGAACTCCGTGAACATGTCGACGGGCAGT
Source organism: Megathymus violae (assembly GCA_003671415.1). Lineage (NCBI taxonomy): Eukaryota > Metazoa > Arthropoda > Insecta > Lepidoptera > Hesperiidae > Megathymus > Megathymus violae. The sequence goes on from PDGT01000006.1 coordinate 7,649,584, forward strand.
CAGAAACCCAATGGCGTCAGGGCTTCGGTAAACTGCAACCAGATGATGAAGAATGTTGGCGATCAACAGACCGATTGTAGCATGAATAGCTTAAGAAGCCAAAACAACCAAGCCAGCGATGTTCAAGTTTGGGATATATCGCAATCCCAAATAGAAGCATCTAATGGTCGGAAAAAGAACCAGAGCAATATGCGCCAAGATACGTATCAGAGGACGTTGGAATACGTGGAGAATTGTGAGAATTGGAAGAGTTCAGAAATGGTGTCCAGCAGCACACATCCTTTACAAGGCGGCGATAATATGGTTGTGAATGACCTGCAAACTTCCCTGACTTCCTTTTACGAAGAAAATCAGTATCTGCAAATGATTCAATAGTTTTTGAGAGCCACATGTGTTTTATGTCCCTCTAGAACAATCTGTGTTAAAACACATAAATAGAACTTAAAAATAAAATGTTAAAATGGTCCAAAAATTACAAATATTGTTAATGTAACTTATGGTGCAGAGTTTAAGGCCGCTAAAATTTTGCTCTAATGGAGACTGATTAATTATAAATTCTAAATCTAGGTAACATAAAGTACATCGATAGAATTGTATTTGTTGCAACGTAAAAGACACTCACGCTATTTTCTTGTAAATATTGTAAACTTTATACACAAGGTCTTCCAATTTAGTTGAGTACTATGAGATTTTGTATAAATTTCTGTGCTTTTATCATTATGTATAAGTGATACCTAAGTGCCTGCGAATGTATAGTGTAACTTAATTCAACGATGAAGCATTTGAGTACATCTCGAGCTTAAATAAATATTGGTTATTTTTAAAAATAATTGTTATAAAATAATTTCCTTTTGAGATTATTAAACAATAATTGTACAAAGTAGACATTTTCTAGAATTTTTACAGTGTTGTTTATATGTTAGGGGTAGTTAAGAATTAGATTATACATTATATAGTTGTATAAATTAAAGCAATATACATCTTTTGAGGACGTCGAATCTCCTAGTTATACATTCTTATGAGATTACTAGAAATAAGTAGGTACTTGTTAACTTTTTTATTATTTAAAATATACGATTAAATGGCGACGCACAAATAATTGTAATAGAACAAAAGAATCTGTATTTTGTAATAAATTATTGTTTTAACTGTTTGTAAAAAAACTTCATTGTAACTCGCGAACAATTTTTTAAATAAAAATTATTAAATAAAGTTCTTATTACTTGATGGCCTCGTGTATTTTATTTATATGAAATATATATAAGCCATTAACAACGCATCGATTTATCGCCTTTTTAATATTGCTAACCTTCAAAATTTATTTTTATTTATATAATAATTTAAGTACTCTGCATATGTAAAACAAATAAAAAAAATTGTATAACGGCACTGCGTGTTTCTATAAGAAATTTCTTCCAGGAATCGACAGATGATGGGAGAGAACCAAATTTAGCGTTCACAATGCACAGTACAATAAGACACAATAGTTATATATACATACACATATATAATATACTATAAATACTTATAAATATTTATTTACTTCTATTTGAATGAATTTCCATCTTTACCACACCATCTGGAAGAAGTTGCGTTTTTAGCAATAAAACATCCTTTCCTAGCTCTTACTATCCAAGGCATCCTACGTACGAAGATACATATGTATATACGTACGACGCAATCATATTAATAACGTTTTCCTTTTATTAATTCGGTTACCATCCATCCCGTTCGTGAAGCCGAACAGATTCTACAAAATTTCCAACCTACCAAGCTATTAAAATCACTTCGAAAGTATCACATCATCCATTCGGAAAGCATGGATATTTCAACAGAAATAACAGGCGTTGTCGTGTAAATTCCGCGCTTACGTCATGCGAGGAGAAAATAGACTATTTATTTTGGTATAAGTTGCCAGCAGACGCTATCAATAAGCGAGTGTAATAAAAATCTACGGAATTATTTTCGCGTTCTGTGAATTTGTTACGTAACCTCTCATATTTGCGTCCGAGTGAACATGGTATTCCTCCACAACACGACGCTAGCTTAAATAGATACTTCAGATAAATTGCTAGTATTAGTGCCTCGTACTAGCGTATAATATCTTTACTTTTTACAGTTGTGATGTTGCGCAAACAGTTTCAATTTCATTCGATTGCTTTCATAGATTACAATGGGATACGTAAGATATAAAGATCGAACATCGACGATACATGGAACTACGCACTAAATATCTACCTATCGCTAAAAAGTGTCGATCCAAATCTCCTAACACTCTAATATCTCAGAAGAATATGATTTAGAGAAGGCCAACGCTACGCTGCGTACAAGTTCTCCACTTGCACATTTATTATAGTATAATAGCAGACTTCAAGAATCTCAATGTGACGTTTCATCATAGTCAAAGAGAGTAGG